>JASANE010018184.1:0-12349 GCA_030248225.1 Trileptium ribeirensis
ACATAAGAAAACACAAACCACTAATACATAGACATTTGAAATATTCAGAACAGGTACAGTTTTTTTACATATATACATTTTAATACACATCAAACAAGATCTAAGCACTGATGAATTGTCATTGACGAGGAAATAAGTGAGTTTTAAGTACATACTTAAACGAAAAAATATACATATTTTATTTTAAACAGTAGCCTATGATACCCTGGACCCGTACTTGGGACGTTCATCCTAAATTAATTCAATCATTTTCCAGTTGTATTAATAAAATTTACACTAAATTTAATGGAAAGCACAGAATTGCTTGTAAGCAGGAACCGGCTACGTATGGTGTTATTTATTGATTCGCACTTATATATTTTTCAGATATTTTCCACACTTCTGCTTCGGGGGATTGTTCTCACCACTCGAATTCTGGCTCGCAAGCGAGCTTCACTAGTTTATATAACGTACTGTGAAATTTTGCAAATTTTATCAACCAATTCTATAAAATCAGCACAAATGTGTGACGAAACGGCTTACCCGCTGCATATCGTTAGTACTAAACGTTGATTTAAGCCATCGACACCGTAAAATTATAATCGCCGTACACAAGAAATTATAAATTATTATAATTTATTGCATACAAGAATAATTTCACACTGTCGCCTTGCGAGCAACGAGCAAATTATAAAATTTCAAGACAAAATTAAATTTTTTTGCGAGCGAGCAATAATTGTGCTCAGTTGAGTAGAAATTTCAGACAGTAATTTAGCATCAAAACTTATAATCCTTTTTTCAGATTACGTTTCACTCAAGTATTTAACGATAATAACAGAATTTCGGGTTTAACATACACCAGTCTCCGCCGCAGTGATTGCAGGATGCCACACGGTGTCATTCGATAGTAAATACGATTGTCCAGGGAAACTCCATTGGCTTCTTATAGCGACGAAAGTCGAAAACCTCAATCGCCAACTTATTACTCAATTCACGTTTTTATCATTTTTGCCGCTTAAGAATAGCATTAAACAGCAATTTTCTAGCGAAACAAATGTTTAGCTTTGGTTATTATTGATCTGTCAACGGAAAACATATCACTGGTCACTTGGAACTGATGTGAATTTGAGTTCCAACTCATTACTCAATTCACGTTTTTATCATTTTTGCCGCTTAAGAATAGCATTAAACAGCAATTTTCTAGCGAAACAAATGTTTAGCTTTGGTTATTATTGATGTGTCAACGGAAAACATATCACTGGTCACTTGGAACTGATGTGAATTTGAGTTCCAACTCATTACTCAATTCACGTCTTTATCATTTTTGCCGCTTAAGAATAGCATTAAACAGCAATTTTCTAGCGAAACAAATGTTTAGCTTTGGTTATTATTGATGTATCAACGGAAAACATATCACTGGTCACTTGGAACTGATGTGAATTTGAGTTCCAACTCATTACTCAATTCACGTTTTTATCATTTTTGCCGCTTAAGAATAGCATTAAACAGCAATTTTCTAGCGAAACAAATGTTTAGCTTTGGTTATTATTGGTCTGTCAACGGAAAAATATCACTGGTCACTTAGAACTGATGTGAATTTGAGTTCCAACTCATTACTCAATTCACGTTTTTATCATTTTTGCCGCTTAAGCGTAGCATTAAACAGCAATTTTCTAGCGAAACAAATGTAAATGTTTAGCTTTGGTTATTATTGATCTGTCAACGGAAAACATATCACTGGTCACTTGGAACTGATGTGAATTTGAGTTCCAACTCATTACTCAATTCACGTTTTTATCATTTTTGCCGCTTAAGAATAGCATTAAACAGCAATTTTCTAGCGAAACAAATGTTTAGCTTTGGTTATTATTGGTCTGTCAACGGAAAACATATCACTGGTGACTTGGAACTGATGTGGATTTGAGTTCCAACTCATTACTCAATTCACGTTTTTATCATTTTTGCCGCTTAAGAATAGCATTAAACAGCAATTTTCTAGCGAAACAAATGTTTACCTTTGGTTATTATTGGTCTGTCAACGGAAAAATATCACTGGTCACTTAGAACTGATGTGAATTTGAGTTCCAACTCATTACTCAATTCACGTTTTTATCATTTTTGCCGCTTAAGCGTAGCATTAAACAGCAATTTTCTAGCGAAACAAATGTAAATGTTTAGCTTTGGTTATTATTGATCTGTCAACGGAAAACATATCACTGGTCACTTGGAACTGATGTGAATTTGAGTTCCAACTCATTACTCAATTCACGTTTTTATCATTTTTGCCGCTTAAGAATAGCATTAAACAGCAATTTTCTAGCGAAACAAATGTTTAGCTTTGGTTATTATTGGTCTGTCAACGGAAAACATATCACTGGTGACTTGGAACTGATGTGAATTTGAGTTCCAACTCAAAAAACAAAAACACACACCAAATTACTCAATTCACGTTTTTATCATTTTTGCCGCTTAAGCGTAGCATTAAACAGCAATTTTCTAGCGAAACAAATGTAAATGTTTAGCTTTGGTTATTATTGATCTGTCAACGGAAAACATATCACTGGTCACTTGGAACTGATGTGAATTTGAGTTCCAACTCATTACTCAATTCACGTTTTTATCATTTTTGCCGCTTAAGAATAGCATTAAACAGCAATTTTCTAGCGAAACAAATGTTTAGCTTTGGTTATTATTGGTCTGTCAACGGAAAACATATCACTGGTCACTTGGAACTGATGTGAATTTGAGTTCCAACTCATTACTCAATTCACGTTTTTATCATTTTTGCCGCTTAAGAATAGCATTAAACAGCAATTTTCTAGCGAAACAAATGTAAATGTTTAGCTTTGGTTATTATTGATCTGTCAACGGAAAACATATCACTGGTCACTTGGAACTGATGTGAATTTGAGTTCCAACTCATTACTCAATTCACGTTTTTATCATTTTTGCCGCTTAAGAATAGCATTAAACAGCAATTTTCTAGCGAAACAAATGTTTAGCTTTGGTTATTATTGGTCTGTCAACGGAAAACATATCACTGGTGACTTGGAACTGATGTGAATTTGAGTTCCAACTCATTACTCAATTCACGTTTTTATCATTTTTGCCGCTTAAGCGTAGCATTAAACAGCAATTTTCTAGCGAAACAAATGTAAATGTTTAGCTTTGGTTATTATTGATCTGTCAACGGAAAACATATATATCACTGGTCACTTGGAACTGATGTGAATTTGAGTTCCAACTCATTACTCAATTCACGTTTTTATCATTTTTGCCGCTTAAGAATAGCATTAAACAGCAATTTTCTAGCGAAACAAATGTTTAGCTTTGGTTATTATTGGTCTGTCAACGGAAAACATATCACTGGTGACTTGGAACTGATGTGGATTTGAGTTCCAACTCATTACTCAATTCACGTTTTTATCATTTTTGCCGCTTAAGAGTAGCATTAAACAGCAATTTTCTAGCGAAACAAATGTAAATGTTTAGCTTTGGTTATTATTGATCTGTCAACGGAAAACATATCACTGGTCGGACGAAGAGCAACCCAATCACGCACAACACGCCGAAGAAAGCAAAACAGCACGCGACAAGCGGGGCGCAACAACACTTGGAACTGATGACCCCAAGACAGAAGGCCCGAACAGCTGAATTTGAGTTCCAACTCATTACTCAATTCACGTTTTTATCATTTTTGCCGCTTAAGAATAGCATTAAACAGCAATTTTCTAGCGAAACAAATGTTTAGCTTTGGTTATTATTGATCTGTCAACGGAAAACATATCACTGGTCACTTGGAACTGATGTGAATTTGAGTTCCAACTCATTACTCAATTCACGTTTTTATCATTTTTGCCGCTTAAGAATAGCATTAAACAGCAATTTTCTAGCGAAACAAATGTTTAGCTTTGGTTATTATTTGTCTGTCAACGGAAAACATATCACTGGTCACTTGGAACTGATGTGAATTTGAGTTCCTACTCATTACTCAATTCACGTTTTTATCATTTTTGCCGCTTAAGAATAGCATTAAACAGCAATTTTCTAGCGAAACAAATGTTTAGCTTTGGTTATTATTGATCTGTCAACGGAAAACATATTACTGGTCACTTGGAACTGATGTGAATTTGAGTTCCAACGCTGACCAGTGCTTCATGAACTAATTGGCACAAAGCTTTTTTCGTCTCATTTCTTTGTTCTCCTTTCTTAGTTTTTGTTCGTTCAAACTTGACAATAGGCGTAAATTTTCTGGAATGTGTGTAACATTTTTGGCAGCTGTCGTGATATATTATTTTTGTTAACAAAAAATCAAAATAATAGTTCGGTGTCTACAGTATAACGTTGAGTATGCGGATCTGAATCGGATGCTGAACTGTTATTGAATGATATGTCGGTGTCAGCAGTTAATGTTTACTTTAAGCAGACATTTGAAAACAACAAAGCAATAACGAGCATGACTTATCATTGCAAATGCGTTTGCAAGCTCCGACAACTAAGACGCGCCGGCAGTCTTTATTATACTAGTAAGAAGGACCTCTGGAAATGACGAATAGTAGTCTATAAGTACCACAATGAATCGCTTGTTGTGAGGTGCGACGGCGAACGGGCCTGTAATGTCAATTGGCAGCTTTGACCCTGGTTTGCCCGGTTTGGCGATAGGCACGTACTCCACTGTAGACGGGAATTTGTGAGACTTCGAAATGTCCTGACAGGGAACGCAATGCTTTACGTGAAACTCAGTCTGTTTATCCATCCGTGGCCACCAATACTTCGATCGCAACAGACGCTTCATTCGAACAATACCGGGATGACCTTCATGAGCTCGGTTGAGGATTGATCGCCGAAGACTCGCTGAAGCGACAATTCGCTCACCTCGTAACAAAATATCATTTTCAACAGTAAGTTCATTCCAAAGTTTATCTAAGTCTTTCGTAACTGAATTCCGATTCCGCGGCTGTACCGAACTGTTATGCGCCTGAATTACTGCTTGTATTTGTTCGTCATTTTTAGTAGCGGCCTTTAGCTTTTGGAAAGTTATGACGTCGTTATCGCCCGCGGAAATACCATTTATCGCTAGTTCGTCCGCATTTGTTGCGTAATCGTCATCAATAGGCAATCGAGAAAGGGCATCTGCCGTCAAATTGGCTGAACTCCGCTTGTATTCGATTCTGTAGTCGAACTTGGCTAACCGTTCCAGCCATCGTGTGAATTTTGCTGATTTGCGTGTCTTACTATGCTGCGAGAGTAGCGTTGCTAAGGTGGCGTTGTCATTTTGCAACGTAAACGGCCTACCAAGTAGAAATTTCTCCAGTCGCTCGCACGCCCAAACGCAAGCTAATGCTTCCTTTTCGTTGACGGCAAAATTCCGTTCTCTTTGACTGAGGGCGTGGGAGATGAAGGCTATCGACATCACCCTGGATTTGGGACATGACAGCACCCACTCCTACGTCGCAAGCGTCGGTTGTGACAATTGTATGAGCACTCGGATCAAAAATCGATAATTGGACTTCGTGTATTAACGTCGTCTTGACATTTTCGAACGATAATTGCTGTCGTGGCCCCCACTGGAATCGTGAAGCCGATCGTGTCGCTTCACGGAGCGCTCGACGAGCGTAGCAAAATTCCGGATAAATTTATTGTGGTATCGTACCATTCCGAGAAAGGACTTGCGTTGCTTGGCATTTGTTGGCATTGGGGCATCTCGAATGGCTTCGACCTTGCTTGCGCCTGAAAGTAACTGACCGTGCTCGTTAATAACGTAACCGAGAAATTTTATCTCAGGCGTCACTTTTTCAGGTTAATTCGAAAATCGTGTTCACGTAAGGTTCTTAAGACTTTCGTCAATTCTTTATTATGCTCTTCTAATGTTTTGCCAAACACCAATATATCATCAATATAGCATATTGTGTTCTCGCACTTTTCAAGCGCCGTAGAGGCACATTTTTGAAAAACGGAGGCGGAATCTGTCAGCCCCATCGGCAAACGATTATATGCAAATAGCCCAACTGGAGTTGCAGTTGCTGTGAGCTTCCTACTTTCCTCGTCCAGTTCTACGTGGAAGTATCCTCTCTTCAGGTCGATTTTAGACGTCCATAATGCACCACTGAGTTTCAGTAATAGTTCTTCAATGTTAGGAATCGGGTGCCTATCTAGAATAAGGTACTTATTCAACGGTGATAAATCAGTAGCTATTCGGACACTTCCATCTTTCTTCCACACTGTAACTAGCCCATGTACCCACTCACTCTTATCTATCGGGCTCCAGATGCCCAGTTACTCTATTTTACGGATTTATGCTATGGTTGGATCGCGACGGGCTAAAGGAATATTGCGCAGAGCTACCGTTTTGCTCTCAGCGTCAGGTCGTATTTTGATGTTATGTTTAAAATTTGGAAACTTGCCGAGACTATCAGCTGTTAAATTAGGAAACTGACTGAGAATCTTTGTTAGGATCACTTCAGATTGTTGCTGTACGTGATTCATGGCCGTTGCACCGCTATGAATGACTAACCACGAAGCCGAAATCAGGTCTATTCCAACTACATTCTTTTTTTCATAGGTATTAACGTAAACTGTTGTCCCCACAGTTTTGTTGCTGATTCGGACTTTCATTTTGCATTCACCAAGGAGACCATTGATCGATGTATTGTCATAGTTCAGGAGAGTAACTGGTGTCTTCCGAGGACGTTCGCCGTTCCATATCCGTAAAAAATCTTTTATTGTAATTGTCGATGCTTCTGCTGCGGTGTCGATGGCTGCATGATAGGATTTGTCTTTTTCCGCAATGAATACCGTTACTGATAGAAGCCGGTTTTGTCTTGGCCTAAATGTGAAACAGCTTACTTGTTTTCTGTTGCTAAGCTGCTTTTGTCGCCTTGAGATTATACACTCACAAGCAAAATAGTTCAAGTTACCACAGGCGGAGCATGTTTTGTTAAGCGCAGGGTACTTGTTATCTTTATATCCATGTTTAGCCGATCCACATCCTTTACATCGGCTGTAACATTGCGTAATCTTATGACTAAGGGTTTACTTGGAATAACTTGCGCGAAACTCTGGAAAAAGTGAGCACAGTGCTTAGTAGTGCATTCATGCTGCTTGTACGACCGGTTGACTCGATTAGTTGACCCTATTGGGTAATGCTGTGATAAAGTACCGGTTTGTGTAGCCACTTCTGCTTTCATCATTGACAAGAATTTCTGTAAATCAATTTGTGGCTCTGTTAACAACTTTTCCTGGGTTGTTTTCACGGAACAACCGATCACTAGCTGCATGGCTAGCTGTCGGTCCTCTCCAGTTCCATAGTTACAATCTGAAATCAGTGCTTTTAATGCGGTATAAAAGTCAACAACGGATTCGCCTACCTCCGGTTTTCGTTGCCGGAATTCGTATTCAGAACGTACCGGGTTGGCTGGTGTATCAAAGATCTCCTTGAGGCTATCGGAGTACTCAACGTAATTGGTGGTTTCGTCGATGTTGTACTCGTAAACGATACGCTTGCCTTCGGCGCCCAGGAAGGATCTTAAACACAACTTTTTAAATTCGCCGGTGAGAGCTTTACCAGACGTCGCTTCTGTGAGCGCAAAAATCACGTCGCGGAGCCACAGTGACCACTTGATAGGAGCGCATCCGGGCGTTTCCAGGAATGGCGTTGGTTGCTGGATCGAGATACGAAGTCCTTGCGCTGGAGTGGTCATCCTGATCGCCAAATGGTATGTCGGTGTCAGCAGTTAATGTTTACTTTACATGAAAACAACAAAGCAATAACGAGCATGACTTGTCATTGCACATGCGTTTGCAAGCTCCGACAACTAAGACGCACCGGAGAAACTAAGCAGTCCTTTTTCAGCGGATCGAGGCGAAGCCGAGCGAAGCGTTTTAATTTGCTGTCTGTGACCAAAAAGGTCGATATCCGTCCGCTCGTTCGTTCGTTCGGTCCGACGGATCTCAAAAACCACTGAACCGATTAAAAAACTTTTGTTTGAAAGCCTATCATGTCAGAGTGTGCACCTGATATTTGGGATTAAAAAATTTTGAGTGGTTAATTAGTAATTAGCTAATTAGTTGAGCTTATGCAGCTAAAATAGAGAATATTGCAATATTTATGTTAGTTATTGAAATAGAATCGTTTCGATCAAACCATTATAGGGTTTTTTGGGTCGAAGAATTCAAATATAATATTTTTACCAATGATAAAGCTCCATGCCCTATGCAATGTAGTTATTTGAAGAACATAAAATTGAGTACATTCGTAATGCTATAGCCCAAGCTTCGCTCACAAATGTAGTTCCACTACCGACTAGTTATACTATAATCTCCCATACTATATTCACATCACTATGTGGGCGTATAGCTAGCGCAAATGCATTGTTACTGTCAAGATACAAGCATCATCATCAATCACTGCGTTGACTCGATTCATAAGCAATTATCCACACACATCAGTTGTTCGTTGTTGTAATAGCGAAAATAAATTCTCCAAAAATGTCAGATTTTGATTGCTTTATTGCGCCGCACACCGCCAGGTTTGTCAAAAAATTGAAACGTAAGATTTTTCAGCAAAAAATTTGAAATTATTAGCAATTTTTGCACAATATTTATAAAAATAGTTTTCTTTAAGGTTGAAAAATAAGTTATCATTAAGGTTTATTGTGAAAAATAAGTATTACGATAACGTTATTATACTATAGCAATAAAATCATTGTATTATCACGACGAAAATAAACGTCATGTGGCGAATATGGTGTGTTTTTCTCACAAAAATGTTTATTTGCTTCAGGATTCAAGCAACGACCAGCGGACGTCAACCGTTCCAACGTGGAAACTGCCGGAAGTGCTATTGCAAATTGGATCAGCGAAATCGGGCAGTAAGTTAGAGTTAAAATTGATTTAATCGCCGAGTTTGGCTATTATTGTATAAGTACCAGTACCTCCACAACTGATCGCTGCTCGTACGGTAACTTGCTCGTGGAAAAGTAAAATTTACTTTGACATTCTATAATGTTTTTGTTCGCTCGCTCGTAAGGCCACATGTTTGTTAGCGTATTAAACCCAAGTAGTTTATAGGCAGAACCGTAATGGAATCAATAATCAAATACGGGTGGAGTTTAGCATTTTTAAAGTTGGCGGACATTACACGGTTACGGATAAAAATTGAATCAAATCTTTCGCAAACGGTTGCACAATGATTTTTGAGTTTTATTGCTGTTCGTAACCGTTATATAGTAGTCCACTGGTTTTGCCATTAGATGAAATTCCCAGAGGGATGAAGCGGCGTGGTCTTTGGTTCACAACCTATGAGCACCGAATTTTGCCAGATGACATGTGAACGACCAGTCGTAGTGGAACTACATTTTTTGAGCGGAGCGACGGCATTAGTAATATGAACGTACTCAATGTCTTGGGAATATATTATTACTTTGACAACAATGAGTAAATGAAAGAATAGTTTTATTCCGTTCGAACGAAAAGCAAGACAAAAGAAGTCACGTGGCTTATACAGCATGATGATGAATGGTAATCGAAGCACAGCAATGAAATCATAGGACACGGAGTCTGAAAATAATTTTGCCTATAACATTCGTACTATACTATTCCTGTATGTACAATGCATCTATTTTCTTATTTCCCCATGGAAAACTCAACGTATATGCCGTTAAAACGACTCTACGACCAATAATTAAGCTGTTATGAGCTTAATTAGGGTGTTAATTAGCTAATTAGCTTAATTAATGATAAAATTGGCAAGTTGCCAAACTTCTAAAATATCAGGTGCACATCCTCACATGATAAGCTTTCAAACAAAAAAAGTTTTTGAAATAGGTTCAGTGGTTCTTGAGATCCATGAAAGACTAACGGACGAACGGACATCGACTTTTTTGCTCCCAGACAGAAAATAAAAACGCTTCGCTCGATCGCCTCGCTTCGCTCGGCGACCTCGCTCCGCTCAATAAACACATCACTGATTGAGCGCGAGAGCTTTTAAGTTAAAAAATGACAACATTTGAATGTTTTACAGCGTATCTAGTATATATATGTAAATATAACACCGGAACGCTACCAATAACAACATTATATGACATAGTTTGAAAATAATTTTACTTAATCACTCAAATTTTTTGACTACTAGACTCCTTTTACTTGGAGACGCCATGTATGTATGTATCAGGGAGTAACCGGAATTCCGGTTCCGGCGAAAATCGTGTTCCCGTTGCGGTTCGTCAAAGGGCAAAAACCATACCGGAACCGCAATTCCGGTTTAAAAATTTTGTTTGAAATTTTCATATTTTTCGCTTCATCTGTGATCCAAACATATACAATAATCAAGCTCCAATACAACCAAGCGAAAGAAAAGATTAACTAAGCAATTTGCCATGTGAAACGCAAGTAGGGCACATAATTTCAGTAGGAATTTCTCATAATAAGCTGCAGGAGTTTCTTAACAAATCAATGCCAGGTCGGTGCTTGTAGCAGATATTTAACACATTCAGCAGTCTGCGGGGTACGTTCGAATTAAACCGATCCAACTGGGTAACAGAGTATGGCTTACGCAGAAGTACTTAGGGTATGCTTGGCTAACATAAATTGCGTCAAGCACCAACAGTGCGTTCGTAAATTTGGTGAATCAATCTAAATTGAAGTAAACTACCGTTATCTGCAACGCAGCCAGAAACTGCGTTCTTGGCTATGAACTGTATTTTTTGACACTGTGCTAGCAGCGTTACAATATAGTCTCATTTATAGCATTTTGATTAGAAAGTTACCATTATTATTATCTAACTGACGGGCACTGTTCGTCCAACGCTAGCCTAAACAGTGTCTCTGACCACTGATCAGAAAATTACCTTCTATCTATTTTCTGTAGAATCATATACATCAATAATTTCAAGTTTCCTGCAGAAGAACATGTAACAAACGTATGTGTAGTGAAGGGAGGCAAATGGAGACAGGGCGAAAGTGTTTATTCTTCGCTCCAAGCACTGTAAGCACATTGAATTTGACGCGCTATATGCATAGGTGTACAGCGGAAGGCATTTTTTGCTATGTGTGTCCAAAAACCACATATTGTTCGATAAATAAACATTATTAGCTTCCTCAATCTCTTTAAAGTTTCAGAAAGGCAATAATGCTATGGCAATACATTAAGTTTAATGTAAAAGTTATTTTTAATGCATTTCAAATCCACTATACCTTAATTTCTCCCTTCATCTGTTTTACTATATATAAATTTGGAAGACTAGGTTACGGTTTCTGTTCCGGATCCGGTTTAAATGGACGGTTTCGGTTGCTGGATCCGGTTCCGGTTATTCCCTGGTATATATGTACCTGTGCTAACGTTCAGTGAACGGACATGTACATATTTATTTTTAGAACTGAACTATACTGTTTGTTGGCTAACATTTTAAATAAAAAAGATAGTATAAATTGCTTTGTGTTTAGTTTAAATTTATTGGAGGCAATGTTCTGTACAGTACTCGCCGGAAATGGGTGCCGTTCGCTCGAAGCTCATTCCATAACTCAACAATTTTGTTCGAAAAGTGTTTTGCGACAGTATCTATGGATACATTAACGCCGACGTTGGGACTTTCTGGCATTTTCCAGTGCCCCATTGCAAGTATGGCTGCCCTCGATTGGTTCCCATGCACATTTTTGCCTTTTCCGGCAAAACGCTCCCCAGTTGATATAAAAACATGACAACATTTTCAACAAAAGTCCGTTTCTGCATTGATTAATTTAATTATTAAAATAGTTGGTTGAAAAATTGCTGTTAACATTAACAGAGGCCTTTTTACACTTTTTAATCAAAATTTTCTGTTTTTGAGAATATTTTAAACTTTTACTCATAGCTCCAAAATACATAGCTACAGTACCCGCAAAAAATGACTCTCGCTGGCTCAAGATTCTTTCGAAATAGATTAGTTTTAAAAAATTTACTATTTAAACAGTTTCGAAATCTCGAGGGAGCCACTACCCGATCACGCCTTTGCGATGGTTATTTCTGGTGCGCACTGTACTATGAAAGAAAATGCATTAAATGTTTCAATGAAAGGATTCTGTATGGTAGTCTTTAATTTACAGATTCTGTGCCTGGATTCTTATGACCAAAAACAAGTCAATCGACGACAGTTTTTTCTAGTTTCCGGCCAGGATGAACACGAGGACAGAGTTTACATAACTTTATATAAAACGAAAACTGGATTATGCCTAAAAATCTATAAAAAGTTTGGGAAAGATTTATTCATCTGGTATCGAGCTTTGGCTCGCGAGACTTCAAAAACACTTTTGGACGGTTAGCACTTTGGTACAGCGTGAAAGCAATTTTTAGCAGCTTCGGTTTCATTGTTTTGACAACGAACGAGCAATACGT
>JASANE010018185.1:0-28865 GCA_030248225.1 Trileptium ribeirensis
TATAAAAAATATATATATTTTTGTATTTTTCTTTTTTGCGCACGATAGACCCTAACGTTGACTCTTGAGTTCAATAATTTTCTTCTGTTGTCCTTTCCCGCATGAATTATTAGGAGAATCTTTTTGACGCACCGGTGGATTGAACCTGGTTAGTGTTGATGACAGCCTTGTATACTAACCACTACGCTATTTATGAGCTATTTATATACGTTGCTCGGTTCGGTAAGGAACCTCACAAATGGAGCGAATAACAACACACGCGTCACGACCATATCAGTTAGTACGTCGCGTCTCAAGTACGCTGTTGCAGACGTGTGACTCTATGATGGGAGGTATTTTCTGTAAGATTTACGGTGAAACACAAATGATCTACATTTGGCTATGGTTTTAGTCACCACTGCGTTTGAGTCCCATCAATAGTATTTAGCCAAAGGGGAGTAGGAGCTAAAAAGATTAAAAAGCCCCTGAAAAGTTCTGCTTTGTGAACAAGTTCTATGCGCTCGTTGCAAAGCCGCTTAATACAACGCACTTCCTTCGGCTTGTTATCATAGTCCTGGGTTGGTAGCTTCAATTTGACATGTTTTAATACTGAACAGTGCTGATTTTAAATAAACACCATCATATTGCTTAAATAATTTTAAATTTGAGGATTTCAAAACTCTTTTGCTGTGTTCCACAACTTTAGTGATTTGCTGAAACGGTTATCAAAATTAGTAGGAATAGCTCCTGGAAGCAAAACGTTTTCCTGAGAAATTCTTAGGAACCCTAGAAAACAGCCGCGCTAAATGTCCAGTAATTAAACATGGAAGACGGGGCAGGTTGGAATCGCGCCATGTTGAGATTTATGAGACGGGTCGGTCGTCCCATGTCGAGTTGCCGCTACGTTTGAAAAGTGTAGTCGATTTCTAGAAACGTTCACACGCGTCGCATGAATGGTCTGGTAAAACTAGCGATCATGATAGCATTGTTGGTAGTTTCAGTTTTTTCTAAATCCGGTGCCAGTCATGTGTAGTTGATACAAGCCTGTTTGTGGGCTTGGCATAGATGTTACGGTTTGCGATGGCCATAAAACGTGGACTACCTTTTCATATTAGATAAATAGTAGAACATTCGTACAGTTTTACAATATTGCATGAAACATTGTAATTGTTGCTGCAACATCATACATGCACATAGGGCTTCCATCCCCCTGTACCGGATGCTCCAATGGTGGTGGCACAGCACGCTCCTCGAAACCGTCTGCCGACCGACAGGCCCCATCTTGGAAGTCCAAGGCCGAGTCCCCGGCTATTCCTGTCGAGCATTTATCTGCGACGTATTATGCAAAGAATTTCCCGAACTAACATGCCTGCGGACTCACCACATCTCGAAATTACACAAAATTCAACTAAAGTTTTCACCCTCAACCATTGTTCTAATATGTTTCAATCTGCACTGTTATTGTCGGGATTTTAATGCTAAATTTTCATAATAAATCATGCGTAGACACTGAAACCAGAAGAAACTATCTTTAATTCAACTATAATATATAAATTTTTTATAAAAGCCCGTTCAACTAGAATTTTAAGCCAGATTAAAAAGGCCTTTACAAATATTCTCAATCTCGATTTTAATCCTGTCTTGTGGAAGCATTTTATCGCTAAATTTTAGTCGAACCTGTTTTTAAGCTTATTTTACTTAACTTTTCCTTCACGACGTGTGGCTTTATTTAACTTTTCCTTCACGAAGTGTGGCGAAAACAACTACGCCGACGCTATAGAGTTTTAAGCCGGATACTCACAATAGCTAGATAATATTTTTCAAAAACGATAAGGAACAAAAGTATTTATTTCGGCCTTTCTTTGACCGAGGATTTTTCGTGGCGCATTCCTTTCAGGTGGGCAAATACGGGGACTGGGTGATAAATACCCTTAAACTAAAGCGATGTAAAATTTAGCTGTAAAGACGTTAATTTTATATTTAAATCTCGAAATTTTGTCTTCATTTTTAAAGTTATGGAGAGCATAAAACCTTTGAGATCAAACGGGAGAATTAATTTTATTCTTTGTATACGATATTTTTTCACTTATTTCCAAACACTTTTCTAATATATACTAGTATAGTCGCGGTGTAATTTAATGTTTAACGCGGTGCTTAAAATATAATTAATAACAGATAAGTTACTTGAAAAAACATAGATGTTTTAATAAATTGGTACTTTAAGTTTATATTCTCTGAAAATAAAAAATATATAATTTCGCCAGTTTTACATAATATGGCGTTATTAGTCGGCGTTTGTCTGACTTTAATGAGATATTTATAGTCCGTGTAAACAATATGAGGCATAGTTTCAGGGATCTTGCAAGCTCTTCTAAAGCGGGGTGCAATTATGTTGTTATAACCCCGTCAGTTCATTTTTTAACGAAACTGGAAGATAGGACAGGCCCCCTTTTGTGACGCCCCGTGTAAGAAAAAGAACAGGAAAGCTTTAATAGTCTTTAACTTTAACTTTAAGGGCAGAAACTCGGACACAGGGTCAAGCCCAGACCTAGGGTACCGATTTTATTGTTGAACGAAACTTCACTTCGACCATAATTTGTTTATGACAGCTGGAATAACGTGCCAATTGGTAATAGGATTTCTGCTAATACTAGCAGTTTAGAGCAGACATTTAGGGAGAAAGATACTCATCCTTTCTTCCCATGGGACAGTGTCCCAATTTGCATTCGAGTGTTTCGGTGACAAGTTTTGCAGCGCAGACGCATCGTCTGCTGCCACCAAAAGATCAGCGGTTTACAGAAACATAAGCTATCGGGTTTTTCATTTGATAAAGTCGGAGCCTTACCGTTCCTTGTGCACACATATTGGTACAGATATTTCCTGTCCGTCATTTAGAACTGAAGAATCAACAAAGTTTCACTAGTAAACTTAACCTGCGTTCGCTAACCATCCTATTTCCTTAATTTGAAAAAATTGCGTTACCAAATTGCTTCTGCTCGAGCAAAATTTAGCAACTATTTTCCAGTTGCAAACTTTGAAATTGTTCGTGGACTTATTTTTGTTCGCATTTGAATCAACAAGGGTTATGTTTCGCGAACAATATAAACAAACCACCTGATTCGTTCCGTTTATGCTCTCGGATTTCCATTGAATTTGTTCGCGAATAAAATAATGTTAATGGAGATGGATAATCGTCATGGGATTGTCATTGCAAATCACTACTTTTGGGCTTAGTAATGACTCGGTTCCTCCTTCTTGTTCCATAACAATGGATGTGGATTCGACATTGGGTTTTGCAAAATAAAATGGTCAGTGGATAGAAGTTCAGTTTAATCGCTAAATTTGAGAAGATTAACACGCTTGAAGCTTATTATTATTGCAATTTACGTTGCATGTTTAAAATTATTTTGGGATATTTTTAAGAAAAACATTGGCATTGGCGGATCTAGCAATTTTTGATCTGGAGGGGATCAGTCCTGGGACTGCCCGTGATTAACAAATTGTTCTAACAATTTTTGTTTACTAGACAATTTTCGACGCTTTAGGCTCGAATTAACCCTCCACCCTATAGATCCGCTTGTAAGCACAAATGTTAACTTAGCTTTTGTTGTTGGACTACGTCTGAACGTTTAATTGATACGGAGTTGTGCCTATTTTGCTAGGTCGATTTTTTAATGTAACTGGCGGCAATCCATTCAACTCTGGTACTTAGCATAGAGAGATCATCTAAGTTCAGACATATTCATTTTTCAGACGAAAACTTTAGGTCTCATCCACAAACCGCGGCCACAAATTAAACCCTGTTGCATTAAAGCAGAATTTCAGTAGGGCTCAGAAAGTTTGGTATTTTTCCGCTGTTTCAGCAATTATAATTAATATCGTCCATGTTATTACTAATAACTCGCTTGTCGGCAGAAGAAAAGTTTTTTAGCGTTTAGCCAATCTCTATGTAATTAGACTTGCTGAGAAGACGTGATGTAAAACTTCAGTCGATGATTTTGGTGCATTCACTGTTGCATACATCTAGAAATGACTTTGGATTTAGTAAATGGAAATTATGCCAAAGTGTCAACAACACCGTTGCTTTTCCTGAGGGTTGACGACACAGGCGAGCCGTGTATAGTACGGAGTGGCTGGTGGATAGGCTGCCTTGAAAGCGAGTAATCCACCATTTGAGGATTTATTTCTGTTGGAAAATCATTTGTGCTGTGTTGGCACGAAGCAAATGAAACACGCGAGACTCAAGGCTGAGCTATAAGCTGAGCAACATAGGTACGTGGGGTGCTTTGGCGCTCCTGCGGGGTTTTAATAAATGTTAGCCCAAGACTTTGACCATTCGGTATTGAACGTAGAGTTCTCCAGGCCCATCTAGAAAAGCAAATTCGAGCGCAGTCGTAAAATTCTAGTTAGGTCTAGGGATGGACATAGAGAAAAGGTTCAGCTGTGTTCATACTTTTGGATCTTCAAAATTAAGCTAAAAATCTGATCAAATTTTGATCAAAATATTATTGTATTTTGTAATAGAAAAATGTGGCATATCATCATGTTTCAAAATTTGAGCTCAAATATTTAGTGCTAAACATTTTAAGATCTCTTCCTTTGTTCTTGACTGGTTCAAACTATATGTTACAAAAGTAAGAACCGCGTTCAAATTGACAAATTCATATTTCGATCGAAATATGTGATCACTTTTGAGCTTAAACTTTGTGCTAAAAATTTGAAAATGTGAGTCCAGCATTATTTCTATATATAATGTATTTATATATAATTTATATAATGTATAATATATACGTATATTGTATATATCTATATATGTAATATAGGTTATTTATATATTAAAGTTGTGTAAAAATGAATTATGTTTAAATTTTCAGCTTTTTACGACTTTGCATTATAAGCGTCATAATGCATAATTATATTACAATTAACACGAATATATAATTGTGCCATAATAGATATCTGCATTATCTATCTAAATAATGAACAATAACTAAAATATGGCGAATATAATTATGACATATTCGTAACAATAATTTATAGCTTTCATGATACTGAGGGAGCAGTTTGAGGCATTGTCTTAAATTACCCCTGTTAAAAGTTTAAGTTTAATATAGTTTTAATAGTTAATTACTAATTTTTTTACGCATTTTTAACAGCAAATGGGATTAGTTAAATATTCCGATCGTCCGAATTTAATATTTAACATTTAGCCATCAGTAGAACGGTGTATAAAGGATTTGGGTCAGTCCTGAAATTTACCAGAATTTTTGTAGCAAATAATTGCTGCATAAATACTTTTTTAAGTTTCGGACTTGAGGCTACTCATGTCTTGATGGCAAAGGCATACGATTCACTTATTTATTAGCTTAAATGCACGGGATTTTGTCTTTTTGCTAACAATACAACTTCGCTTTGGACAGCACAACAATGGATGGTGTTATTTTTGGAAGCTTACTCGATCAGCTTAAAAAGGTGATATTTAGTCGGATGTATTTGTTCTTCGGTGGTTTTGCGATTCCCTCGAAGAGTATATTGTTACCTTGTATAATAAATTGGTTAAAAATCCATTCGTCATTAATAGCGAAACAAGGGTCATAAATTTTCAAAGCTAGAAGATCTTTCACGATATCATGTTTTAGTTGTATTTAGTTATCTGTTTTATTTATAGTTTTAGTGGCAAAACTTTCAAACGGGCTGGCACATATTCTGTCATTTTATGAATAACGAATTATTTTCAATAATATTTCGACCAGAACATTTGGAATTTGAACTTATCTTTTCGCCGTTAATCTATGATTATCGAGTTACTAACTAAGGACAATCATTCCATATGACACTCAGCAACGATCGTATATATATGCTTACCGTTGTACGATAATGCCAAGTTTGTTTCTTAGCTTACAAAAGGTCTTCCGAAATACCTTCATTTACAGTTATGTTGGATATATATAAAATCTCTTACTAAAGCCACGTTTTATCTCTCCAACATAAGACACTGTCACGACATAACATACATTTAATTTCTACCCCTAAAAATTGCAACACATTATTGTTATCTTACTAACTTTATCAAGATTTTCTTAGCCTGAACGTCCAAAATTCGTATATAAAACAATTTGTTTAATAGTATTAAATATGGTGACTAGCTAGTATCTTGTTTTATTAAAAGCGTGCTATGGGAAATGCATTTGAAAAGTTTGGCAAAACTAGGCACACGTTACTAAGATAACGCGAGCCACATAGCGGTGCTAAAATTGATAGTAGAAAAAGTTTTGAGTCTTCCTTCATTCTGGTTGGCATTTAACAATGTAGATTTAGGTTGCTCAGTTTTGTTTGTGCCCTGGTCGCAAGTCGTTGACCAATTCGATAGCGGTTCTCTGCTTTCCCAGATACTGCGAACATTATGGCAATCTCTTACTATGCCGAAATTATGCACTTTTTGTTATTGATTTCAGAACATGATCGCTCGAGACAAGTTCTTCTTACTTCACGATATCGTTGTATCGTCTGCAATATACTACTTCGACGGAAAGCAGGTTCATACGATTTGAAAAAGTTATAAAAAATTGGCCAGTCTCAAACTGAAACTCAGATTGAGGGCAACATATTTGCCCTTTTGAGAAATACATGTCACAACAGGGTAAAACCTGTTATCAGCCGCACGTATTCTTACACTCAAAGAATACGATGAAGCAAAAGGCCTGAACAATTTTCAAACGAGTTAAATTATAGCTAATTCCGACTACCGTCGTAGATTGGGCCGTTTATCATTTCATTAAGATCACATAGCTAGTGCAAATACTAACCATGTATGTACGTTATTTCCAAATAGTAAAATAGCTACCATGAAACTAACTTTTGTTGGGCCTTCAGCAACGATCACCTAATTACTATCGTATTCGAGAACCAGCAAAGCTAGAATCATGTACTAAACGTAAGTAGTTCAGTTGAACAGACTGTGTTGTTTTAGTGAAGAGTTAGAACGAAGGACACTGATAGCTAGTTGTGTTTACTGGAACCCCCGGAAATTTTGTTACGACACTCACATCATGCTTCATTTACCTTAAGATGTGCGCAGCAGGGCCGCATTTTGTCACAGTCTGCCGCGGCTCTAAAGCCATGTTTGGCCAGCCGCGGTCAGCCAGTGTGACATTTTTTGGGCCGAGCCAGACCCTACAAATATATTTAGATAATAGTAAAGCGAGGTTGATAAATTGTCACAAGGGCCGGAACCGGCTCTAAAAGCCAAAAATATACGACGACAATGGAAAATCGCTAAAAAACTGGAAATTGGTCATATTTATGGTCATATATTCGTAAAACATTCTTCTAGTTAAAGTAGAGTAATTGTCATGCATGAAAGTGTATGTTTTACTAGGTTGGCTTGTAAAAAGCGCTTAAACAAAAATTTTCAAATTAACTTTACCAAAATTTACTTTTCAAATTTAAAATACCAAAAAAAGCAATATTTACTTATATATTTATTTTTATACCTACGATGTAATAATAAAGCTGGATTATATATTGATTTTTCTGTTAAGTGTGCACAAGTATACGAAGTGATGAGAAGCCGCGTTGTTAACTGATTTCAGCTTTGATCCGCCGCATTTATTAAGCCAGCAAGTGCATAAAATTAAATGTAACCCTAAGTGCGATATGCAATTTTTTGATTTGCTCTGCTGCAAATTTTTCCATGGAGGATTCCAGGATATGAGTCGAACAAAAATGCCATGGAAAGACGCTGATACTCCAGTGAAACTCCAGACGAAATAGGTTATATATACTTGATTCAATTTAACAGGTGCAATTGGCAAAAACAGTCTGTAATCATCATTCCGCAACTCTCAGAGGACCACGATTCGTTTTGTCATGATTCTAATCTGTTTCTCAGTTAAACCCAAATTATTTCAATTCTTAAGTGTTCTCTCCGTACAGAAGGATCATAAAACAGAAGATTTAATGTTCCTACCTGCTCGTAACATTTTAAAATGGTTTCTTTTAGACCTAATCAGTTGTTTTGCTCTCATAGGTTTCATCCTGGAAACAGACCATGCAACATGATGATACCAGGATCTAGCAATTTTAAACGTAACACGATAGTTTAAAAATGGTCACAGTGATATCATTCGAAGCCATAAATTCAACCCATCCATGGGGAGGCGATGGGAAGGTGTTAGCTATTTGACACAGAAGTTTTAGTGATCTCGGTTAGTGCTCAGCGACCTGGTGTGCTGCCAACTACTATTCCCTAGGTTGTTTGCGGCACATCTTTATTTTGCTGAATGGTTTCCTCTTAGTAGCACCGCTTCTGGGATTTCCGCCTTGTAAGTGTTTCAGATATGCCAGATCTGCTACTGCTTTCCACATTCCGACGACAAACGCACCGCGGTTGGTTTTCTAGAAAGGGTACGTTTGCGATTTCAAATCATTTTCTGGCCGTGCGTTGATGGCGAAATGCCGCAAAAGTTAAATTTGAGATGCTTTCTGATGCAGCGTCTGTCTCGCAAAATTTAAAGGCGAAAAACCAAACATGAGCATTCTGAAACACGAAATTTTCGGAAAGTTGAATAGGGAATTTTGGTTCAAAAAATTGGCATGAATTGACGCGAATGGAAATTAGTTTGGAGCGTTTTTTACATATTTTTACCTCACACAGACCCAACAGTATTAATGGCCACAACCATATATTAGCTACAAACTAATACCATAACGAATTATACAATAATGGTGTATCTTCGCAAATTTAGTGCACTAGACAGTGAATATATTTTATCTGGTAAGGTGTAGATGTAGTTTCGGATTTTCAAACTATTTGCTCAAAAGTTCTGCTCAAAGCATGATCAATTCTGACCACATATTGACCATAATTTGTAACGAAAAATATACGGAACTGCGATGTTTTAAAATTTGAGTTCATAAATTTTCAGGTAACGCACGAAACGCATGTGCACCGGTAATTTGCTTAGGAATATCGCTGAAAAGTTTGAACAGTGTTCACACGCACAAAAATCAAATTAAACCAAAAATGCAAAAATGATGCTTTCAAATTAATGCACTAATATACGGCCACGATCTTGTAATCCAACCTTGTTTGAGATTGAGAGATGGTGGGGGTCTTAGATACTAAGTGGGCACGAAAAGGTGGCACCTCCCTAATTATTTCTCACTCCCAAGCAGGGGCCAAATTTTGTTTAAAAATTCAGCTTTTGATTAGATTTTGAGCTACAAAGTTTGGAACGCACCTTTAGAATTGCGCTTTAAAATTGTCAGTTGTAGTTGTGATTATATTATTCTCCAATTTTTTAACGAAACTTAGAGTACTTTAATTCCAACAGTTGCTGTGTTAAAATATATATAATACTATATAGACTAAAATCACGCAAGTGACGAAATCCCAAGTACCTTCACATCAATAAAACGTACCGCCCCCTAATTAACCACGAAATGATATTGCTAAAGACATTAAATACCCGGTATTCTTGTAAACACACTTGGGTATTCAAATATTTTGTTTTGACACGGGGCAGTGTTAACTAAGCAGAATATATTTAGTTCTTTAAGAGCGCATTTACCTGTCACAATTTTTCCTTGTAAAATAAGCTTAAAAATTGAACAGAGTTGCTTAATGGCTTAATCTTATAATTGTAGAGTCATATCTTTTTGAAAATGCAAAAATACTTTTGTAAAATTTTGGCAATATTTGGAGCGTCGGGTATTGAAGTACTAGGTTATGCAACAATTTTCTAAGCAAATCATAGTGCTACTCAAACACGAAGCTACATTTAGTTTCAACTGAAAGACATGTAATGTGAACTTCAACTGCAATTTACATCGGATAGACCTTGAACTATCCGTCAACTATCTATTAATATTGTCTATTGCAGCGGATCGGATGTGAAATATCATGCCAAATAGCCGCAGAAATAATCAAGTCGGCTACATTTTCACGCGACCGCCTTGGAATCTTACGATGTCTGATCAAGTGAGTATTTAAAAGACAGTATTTCGGTCTATTTCGAGACCATCTATTAGATTATGTTTTGATTTTGTTTTCATAATCGGAGTTCGGAATTGCTAGTAATATTTTCATATATATATATCATAATCATCAAGATACAAGATAGTCATGGCAACGTGTTTTTCTGTTTGTTGGTCGCCATGAGCTGTGATCAGTTGGCACGATGCTGGATGGTCATTTGGCCAACTAATCGTATTTCGAGAAGTCAACTGGGAAATAAGCCCAAATACCGCATTACCAGATGACCGGTTACAAACTTTAGTTTAAACGTAACATTCGGCGCCTGACGTGGGCTATAACTAGATGTATACATGGACTCACAAAATTTTAATCGATGCACAGACTGTAATGTACTCGGAAACGTAATTATATCTGAATAAATAACTGTTTAGATGCATTATTATAGGAGCGAAAATATATTAGAAAATTCAAGATCGCAAAAATTTAGAAATACTGCTTATAATATTTGAAATTTGGGTGCAATACACAATTTGTGTAGTTCTTTCACTTTTAGAAAATTTCTCCAGACAATTCATAGAACCACTCGGAATGTGATACAGAGATGAAATTATTGCAATTTTAAACTTATTACCTCAGATTCAAAAATGTTGAAAAATGTGTTTCGCTCAACTATCTTAATAACGCCAGGTACCGGTTTTAGGATTTGATATTTAATTAATAACCAATATGTTTCTTAAAAACTTTGATTTCAGCCATATGATGGATGTATCTGACATTTGCGATTACAAGCAGCTATTGAATGCATTCGATTTCTACATTGACAAAGATCATGCTCGGTTTATGATATCACAGGCAAGAATCGTTTGTGGTTTATATTAACTAGCAAGAACTGCTCGAAGCCAAAGTCCGTTTAGCAGACACCACGGCCAAACATACGGTGAACACAGATTGGGTTATGGCTAGGCACAGGAACTGCTCAAAGCCAAAGCCCGTTTAGCCGAAACCCCGGCCAAATACACGGTGGACACAAATTAGGTTACGGGTGAGCACTTGAAATAAACTTTTTGAGAAAACCGAATTTTCTGTTTTTTCAAAAATTGTTAAGTCATAAAAATGTCAAGATTTCAATATGAACATTGGAGATACAGCTTACATGTTTGTTGTTTGATTGATCAAATAATCGATTTCACACATCACAGTGTTTCGCTACAAACAGTCCTGACATATTTCGGCGTGAAATTGTGAACCAGAAACCAATGGCACTACCTATTTTTTATGCTTTTTAGTGCTGAATTTGTTAAATGTCCCAAACTGCCGTCATTGTCGCTAATTGAGCCTTGGAGTTAATTTGATTTTGGAATCTTCAATCTTTGGCTTTAGAAAATGACGGTAAATACCTTTGAAATAGTTTTTGGATGAAAGGCATAATATATTAATTCTGAATTTTGTACTGTGAGTGTGTTTCATGTTTGATGCCGTGCAAGTAGAACATCGGGTTAACATTCGTAGTTTTGTCTATTCCGGTTTCACGCTTTGCAAAACGATTTGGCATAATCGTTGACTGTGCACTGGCGAAAATGTATGTTCTGTTCAAGTACTGGATTTACAACATCCATACGATAGATATTAAGCACCTACGCCGCCGGATTCCCAAATACCGTAAAACCGTTGGAATTTAATAATAATTGAAAAAGGGGAACCAAAAAAGAATAGCAATGCCAGAAGCAGGATCGTCACGCCTAGCTATGTAATAAATTGCCATTGTACTACTAACTAGCCACAAGATTATAATGCAGAAACGAGCAGAAATTCGTCTGAACCGCCGACGTCTCAGGCTTTGGCTTGGACATTGCCAATAGTAGTAAAAGGCACAGCTAGGTACCCATATCTTTACGGCAAAATGCCATAATTAGATACGCTTCTTTTGTATAAAGCTGTGGATTTGGTACAAATATTGCGTGTTTTCTTGAATTTAATGCACTAAAGCACTACGATTCGGATGTTTTTGGCTATCTTTGATAGCGGTTTTTATGTTAGCTCACGAAAAGTCAACATTAGCTTAAGAACGTATTGCATTTGGTTGGAATTTATCACTGCTGTTCCATATCATTGCCCGTTTGCGATCTTTCAGGAAATCTAAGTTTTGCACTTCTACCGTCATCAGTTTGTCACAATTTATCAAAATGGCTTTATAGTTATATATTTTTACCTTAAGTATAGTAGTTAAGACAATATTACGCTGTGGAATGATTATTTCTCAATAATTATACATTATTGTTTACAAAATTTTACAATAATATTTCAGCGTCAAAATGAAACTGGGAAACCAGTGGTAAGTTAAATTTGATTAGGTTTTTACGCTTTAAATTTTACAATAGAATATTTTTATCAATATTTCAGCGTCAAAATGAAACTGGGAAACCAGTGGTAAGTTAAATTTGATTAGGTTTTTACGCTTTAAATTTTACAATAGAATATTTTTATCAATATTTCAGCGTCAAAATGAAACTGTGAAACCAGTGGTAAGTTAAATTTGATTAGGTTTTTACGCTTTAAATTTTACAATAGAATATTTTTATCAATATTTCAGCGTCAAAATGAAACTGGGAAACCAGTGGTAAGTTAAATTTGATTAGGTTTTTACGCTTTAAATTTTACAATAGAATATTTTTATCAATATTTCAGCGTCAAAATGAAACTGGGAAACCAGTGGTAAGTTAAATTTGATTAGGTTTTTACGCTTTAAATTTTACAATAGAATATTTTTATCAATATTTCAGCGTCAAAATGAAACTGGGAAACCAGTGGTAAGTTAAATTTGATTAGGTTTTTACGCTTTAAATTTTACAATAGAATATTTTTATCAATATTTCAGCGTCAAAATGAAACTGTGAAACCAGTGGTAAGTTAAATTTGATTAGGTTTTTACGCTTTAAATTTTACAATAGAATATTTTTATCAATATTTCAGCGTCAAAATGAAACTGGGAAACCAGTGGTAAGTTAAATTTGATTAGGTTTTTACGCTTTAAATTTTACAATAGAATATTTTTATCAATATTTCAGCGTCAAAATGAAACTGGGAAACCAGTGGTAAGTTAAATTTGATTAGGTTTTTACGCTTTAAATTTTACAATAGAATATTTTTATCAATATTTCAGCGTCAAAATGAAACTGTGAAACCAGTGGTAAGTTAAATTTGATTAGGTTTTTACGCTTTAAATTTTACAATAGAATATTTTTATCAATATTTCAGCGTCAAAATGAAACTGTGAAACCAGTGGTAAGTTAAATTTGATTAGGTTTTTACGCTTTAAATTTTACAATAGAATATTTTTATCAATATTTCAGCGTCAAAATGAAACTGGGAAACCAGTGGTAAGTTAAATTTGATTAGGTTTTTACGCTTTACATTTTACAATAGAATATTTTTATCAATATTTCAGCGTCAAAATGAAACTGGGAAACCAGTGGTAAGTTAAATTTGATTAGGTTTTTACGCTTTGAAGCCCAAAACGACAGATGTATATTAATGTAGCGTTGACCAGCATGGAATGATTGGTTTAGGGATGTGGATAATTTTTGGGAAAGGGTCCGTTTGGAAAAAACCGTTCGTCTTACGTCTGGCAAGAAATAGCGGTCCACACCTAAGGAATAACCCATATTTGACACATTTGTTATAGCTTTTGTCACAAAATTACTCAGTAATTTGGTCTGCTAATTCAGATAAAGTAGACATCATTTAATTGTTGCCGACCGTCTTGGAGGAAACAGCCCAATTCTTACAGAATTTCTCCACTGCTATTCTGTCAGTAATTTTCAACAATTTTGCTTCACTCACTACTCGACAGCATTTGATTTCACAGTTCCAAAAGCAGTTAATCGGAATAAATTTTATTCGAGTTCCGATATGTAGATTAGAGATTTCAACCCTCAGCAATGGGCAGCATCTACAGAGTATATTCGATCACTTTTGAAATATTTTGAGTGTTTTCAATATTAATTCATGAATGCCCAATTAATCGACAGGTTCTTTCTGCATTTAGTCGTGGGTCTGTATATTGGGACAAGCACATCCAATTGACGATGTAGACTTCGTACTGTGAAACTTTAGTCGATCAGAACGCTAGTTCCTTAGTAAACTAATCATGTTATCACGATATAGCACATTTAACCTCTGTAAAATTAGGTATACAATGGTACCGTTACAAGTCTCGATTTACGATGGCATCGTTATAAAGCCCGTCAGTTAGACGAGGCGAACCTTGCGAAACCAGCAAAGGATATCGTGTAAAGGAACTTATGAACATAAGCATAGGATATTAATTAAACTAAACTGTGATGGCTTTGATTGTATTGCACACGGGTGCATTCCAAATCATACATGGGCGGGGTCCGAATTCCCGGGGGATAGCGGGTGCTTAAGTGACGGAGGTCCTCAGGGGGATAAATTTTCGAAATTTTTTGGTACTCAAAATTTTTCATTTTTTGCCAATTCTCCACCATTCTTTGCGAATTTTGACCCAATTTTTGCCTATTTTCGGCAAAATTACGGGGTACCCAGCTCTGGGGAATCAGGCTACCTGTTATATCGAAGGGACCCTGAGATGGAAGAGGCCCGGCTCTTCAGATGGGATAATTGTCCCCTCTCCCGCGTATGAGCAAGTGTGATGCCAAGTTTAAAAATGCGATACAAAATCTAATAGTGATGTTAAATCTTGGACTAGAACATAATAGACGGCTTTCGCAACATTTACCCGGCCCTGCTGCACACATCTTAACGTAAATGATGCATTAGATTGATAGTTACTAATCATGATAACATACCGTATTTTGTGGAGTTTCCATAAAACTTGGAAATACATGGCAGGCGCTAGCGACAACTCTGATACTCAAACATCAGTTCACTTACTAAATAAAGTTTTGCTTCTCCCAATCACTTAGAATCCGTTCGTCCGGTCTATCCGACTGCCTTGTTTCAGGATTTTCCTTCGCCGTGGATGGATGACGACGACTGCACAATTCCGATCGTTACACCACCGCGAATCGTCCAGCACAGCATCCATCAAGTGGCCCAAGACCAAACCCGGGTATGTCGAAGTACTTCCGCAGTTTTTGTCTCTTTAGATGGCTGGGTTGTGGTATCCGATGTACCCGTTGCAAGTCCCTCTAAGAAAATCATTGACCGTTATTTTTTTTGGCTGTTTAGGCGTTTTCCTGGGTATCTTGCCAGTCCCATTTGGAGTGGTATATAATTTAAAGACCACCCGCGTGGTTAATATAATTAATCATATATGCAAAGCGTCAGCTAATGAAACGTTCTGGACATTCTAAGCCTAATTCTGGGACGTTATACATTCCAGCTTAAACGAAAAGAATGTCGCAATTTATAACATGATTTTGTAATAGCAAATTTCGTACATCTGTTTAACCCTTTCCTTCTTAATGTGTATTTTGTTGAATAGACTTCTGCTGCAGTCCGTATTGAGCCTGGATACGATTTGAGGCGAATCTCACTACGCTATTTGGGAGTTCTTGCTTCGTTCAGGAATCTCGCAAAGCAAGCGATTAGCGCTGCTGTTCAAAGTATAGTTTATACATGACCATAGATTGTGCTGATTTTGGAATACCTATATACCAAACCTCTGCGCGGGCATAGGTACCCGTGGCTAGCAGCGGACCGGGCCGGCTAAGGGCTCAAATCTTTAGCCCGCGAGTAGCCAGCACGGGTAGCGGGTATACCCGTGAATAGTGGCTACACGTACCATTCATAAGCATGGAATGTTCAACAGTCAGAGCAATTGATGAAATCGCTAGTTGCTTCCGTCTGGTTTGCGACATCAAAGAGTCGTTTAGTGCGCCATATTTTTAAAACATTGTTGATCGTTTTAGTGCCAGCTGTCCAAAATATACTTAGTGACTGCTTTTAGTAACCACGTCGTGGTTCCTTTTATACCTTGGGCAGTGCCGCTATCACCTAAAACCATAAATTGAGCTTCTATTGAGCCCTGTTCAAAAGCGTGGTTGGTTACTGGGCGTCATCTAAAAGCTCTGTTAATGGGTATCCGTCCGAACAATAAGCAACCTGTTGTATTGCCGTTCTGACCAATTTCACATCACCCTAAAGCGACAAACCTTTCATTTGAAAAGGCTGGTTGGGCGGTAGTGTAATGGAAGCGGTTGCTTTTTTCTTCATATACCCTAGGCGGCGCATGCTACTTTCATAGAATTCACTATCACGAAGCTAAATGCAGAAGAATAGTTCAAAGCCAATAACGATAGTCTTTCAAAGCTCCCGATATATGTTTACATTTTGCGGGCTTCGCGGCACAAAGTTATCTGAGCCAGTGGTTACGGGCGTAGTGGCGGTGGACAAGTCTCTAATTTTTGCCGGTTTCCGTGGTCTCAAATCTCTGGTATATACTACGACGATTTGCATGCTGACTGGTTTTACTGAAAACTCTATTCAGCACCCAAAAACGTTGACTAAGCCAATTTTTGCGTATTCCCCCCAAAATTTTCTGGGGTTGCGGGATGGTACAGGAGGCTTATGGGGCAAGCATATTTGCCCTTATATGATACCTACACAGTGCACCCCAGAACTCGCTTCGGTTATTATCCCCGCCCCCAGTCCGCGTTTGCCCAAAAATGGTCAAATTCTGGAAATTTTAGTTTTTTTGTGATCCTCGAGACCACCCCTGATAATCTCAACCAAAAAATCTAATTTTTAAAACCCAAAATTTTTTCTTAAAAATTGAATTTTGCCCACTATTCGAAGCGGCTTGAATCGAATGGTGTTATTTTTAATGAGGTCTGGTAACTGGATCCTTAGTTATGGTCAAAACTGTTTAAGTGCTGAACCTCTCAGTCTTCGATAGTTTTTGGCCATAACTTAGGATTTGGTTATCGGATCCCGTTAAAAATAACAAAATTATGCGGCGTTCACGTTATAAAGTACCCCATGTGAAAGTTTTGTACCCTATGGTCTAGACCACACCATCCAGTGGTTTACGGTATATACCCACACCACGTAAACGCAAAAGATGGTGTATGACACACCATTAACGTAGCTATAGTGTTTTAATCTACCTACTGTTTTTTACTGACGGTGTCAAGGACACCATACACAAACCCATTATATATTGCGTGTAAATAACAGCATGATGTAGCTAACACGATATAAAATTTATGGTGTAGTCTACACCATACTATTACCGATAGCACACTGCCTATGTATACCATCTGAAAATACCATCAGAAACACCATGGTGTCCAAGACACCATATTATTGATGGTGGAAGAGACAATCAGGGTGGACAAAACTTTGACATGGGGGGTCCTTTATAACGTAAACGCTGCATTAGACTCAGCTGGCCAAGCCGCGTTGAATGGTGGGTAAAAATCCAATTTTTAATAAAACAAATTTTAACGGGGAACCTTCGGAACCCAAAAAAATCTAAAATTTTAAAAATTCGATTTTTGTGGTTGAAATGATCTGGGGAGATCTCGAGCAACTGGGCAGATCACAAAAATACCTACCTAAATTTCCAGAATATGACAATTTTTGGGCAAACGCGGACTGTGGGGATAAGGGAAAAGAACCCTCGCTTCTCCTCTATAGTCAAATGACAATTATCGCCGGTGTAAACTGGCGTCCAACTTCATAATTGCAGTGTATACACACAATCGGGAATCAGCTTTGACAGAGATTTGTCGCTTATCGTTCTCGAAAGGAAGAAGGTATATCAAGTAAAATGCACAATAAGAAAACCAGCCGGGCAGTGGAAAAACGGGTTGCTTGTGTCCAAACAGCCGCACAGTACGTCTTGGTGGGTTTTGTTCTCAAGATGTAATTTGCTCACACGTCGAATGGTCTCTTGGATGGAATTGACCTCTTGTCACGGGTTGCAAGTCGGTTGACAAATTCTGGAGGGTAATGCGAATTCAACATCTGCGGATAAAGAATTGTATCCACAATAATTACGTATTTCGGAAGACGTCTATGTTTTTAAGCACTCCCTGGAGGACCTCACGTCTTTAAGGGCATCTGCCTAGCCCCACTTCCGCCAGCCGAGGACCTTGGCTAGCTCCCTGAGACCTCGGGGCGTCAGCATAATTGCGGTACTGCTTTTAGAACTCATGTTGTGTTTGATTAACTGTTGGCAAAATGTTTGAAATATTTTCCAGCCAACGCGACTGAGCATATTTGATTTGCCCATTTTAAACTGCATTTCATTTTTCGCAAAATTTTTGAAATATTTTCCAGCCAGCCCGACTGAGCATATTTGATTTGCCCATTTTAAACTGCATTTCATTTTCGCAAAATTTTTGAAATATTTTCCAGCCAGCCCGACTGAGCATATTTGATTTGCCCATTTTAAACTGCATTTCATTTTTCGCAAAATTTTTGAAATATTTTCCAGCCAGCCCGACTGAGCATATTTGATTTGCCCATTTTCGACCAACTCCAATGTATCAAAGAACAGTTGCCATCGATGCAAGACGCGGTTGTCGGCGAGATTCAGAAGCGTCGTGATCACGGGCATGTTTTTGTGATTCCCTCGAAAATCAGGTAGGTTTTTTCACGGATTTGCCGTTCTGAAACTCGAAAAATACAATATAGTACTCCGAATTCAGTGCTGATGCTTAAAACTCATAAATTATATCACGGCTAAATTTCCTAAACGTAACATTGCAAAGTGAAGGTTTCAGCATAATTTCATTGCTTGTGATGTTTCTAGTTTGCGACAGGGCTGTACTCTGCGCTGGGTACATTCAAAGAAAGTATTTTAAGAACTTCATTTTAGCCACCGTAGAGATATCAGAGGCAATGAATGGTTGGCTGCGTTTCTTTGTGGATATCTTGTTGGTGCTTAATTTGGGGCGAAACTTGGTTATAAAATAATTCTTATTCAACCGGTGCTGCCCAGATACACATACCTGTTTGTGTCCTACATAGTACCTTTGTAGACAGACAACCAAATCAAATAATTTGAAAAAATAATAGCCAGATCTGTACGTTGACGAATGATTGTCGTCGGAATGATTTGTTTCTGCAATCGAAAACCTAATTTTCAACTCTCCTTGGACCGTTTAATAATATCCACTCAATTCGACAAAAATACGAATCTATTGCGTTCTAGTCAACAGCTTTACGAGCAGCCAAACATCGGTTGAGGTCCCCAGCCTACTTTTGCTTATATTGTATTGCAATTTTGTGGCCTGTTTCAAAATCACATCATATGGTTCCACTAGTACATAGCTAAGCGCTGCAAGGTTCTTTGTGCTTTTTCTAAAATCACTTATTAAAGCTCAACTTTAACAGCAGTTGGGAATTCGCTCATTAAGGCGTTTCCCTGTATACTGATTTTATTACCCAGAGAGTACCAAATATTTAGGACAAACCCCCATAATTTATTTCAAAGAATAGTTAGTCATAAATATTTGGGAATTCGCTCACTTAGACGTTTCTCTATATACTGATTTTATTACCCAGAGAGTACCAAATATTTAGGACAAACCCCCATAATTTATTTCAAAGAATAGTTAGTCATAAATATTTGGGAATTCGCTCACTTAGACGTTTCTCTATATACTGATTTTATTACCCAGAGAGTACCAAAATATTTAGGACAAACCCCCATAATTTATGTCAAAAAATAGTTAGTCATAAATATTTGGGGATTCGCTCACTTAGACGTTTCTCTATATACTGATTTTATTACCCAGAGAGTACCAAATATTTAGGACAAACCCCCATAATTTATTTCAAAGAATAGTTAGTCATAAATATTTGGGTATTCGTCACTTAGACGTTTCTTTATATACTGATTTTGTTACCCAGAGAGTACGAAATATTTAGGACAAACCCCCATAATTTATGTCTAAAGAATAGTTTGTCATAAATATTTGGGAATTCGCTCACTTAGACGTTTCTCTATATACTGATTTTATTACCCAGAGAGTACCAAATATTTAGGACAAACCCCCATAATTTATGTCAAAGAATAGTTAGTCATAAATATTTGGGAATTCGCTCACTTAGACGTTTCTCTATATACTGATTTTATTACCCAGAGAGTACCAAATATTTAGGACAAACCCCCATAATTTATGTCAAAGAATAGTTAGTCATAAATATTTGGGAATTCGCTCACTTAGACGTTTCTCTATATACTGATTTTATTACCCAGAGAGTACCAAATATTTAGGACAAACCCCCATAATTTATTTCAAAGAATAGTTAGTCATAAATATTTGGGAATTCGCTCACTTAGACGTTTCTCTATATACTGATTTTATTACCCAGAGAGTACCAAATATTTAGGACAAACCCCCATAATTTATTTCAAAGAATAGTTAGTCATAAATATTTGGGAATTCGCTCACTTAGACGTTTCTCTATATACTGATTTTATTACCCAGAGAGTACCAAATATTTAGGACAAACCCCCATAATTTATGTCAAAGAATAGTTAGTCATAAATATTTGGGAATTCGCTCACTTAGACGTTTCTCTATATACTGATTTTATTACCCAGAGAGTACCAAATATTTAGGACAAACCCCCATAATTTATGTCAAAGAATAGTTAGTCATAAATATTTGGTGCTATTATAGTATCAAACATGGGAATACTTATGACTAAATTGTTTGCAGAGATTCTGTAATATTATTCCTAAAAATTTAGTACTCTCATTTTACAGTGTCATTGTCTGTGTAATTTATAGATTATTTTAAAAAATTCAGAAAGACAAATATATAAATGATGACGATTACCGATATTGTTAGAGAATTATCGAAGTAATGGCCGATATGCTATGGCTTAAAAGCAATAATACAGGTGTCGATTCTACCACATCCCGACTGTCTTATTAAATCAAAAATTGGTATTATATACAGTTACATTTCTCCAATTATTAGAAGAGATCCGAGATCCTAGACATGCTGAAATTTTGCTTAATTTGGTATATTATTCAAAAATTAAGCAATGTATACAAGACTCATGTGAGGCCAACGCTGGAATACTGCTCGATGATATGGACTAGCTCATAAGCTGGAGAGGCTGCAACGGCGAACAATACGGCTAGTTCTAAATACGCCTTACATGGATCATGTAAACGATACCGGCAAACAAATATAGAGAAAATATTAGTACGTCGAAATTATAACTAGTCCCAACAGCTCATGAACAATCCTTCGGCGTCCACTGCTTCGTTCATCAGCATCGGCCTACAAGCGCTCCAAATATTCCACTGCGAATATGTTTCGAGTCAATGTATACACGGCGAGCTCGTTTGAAGATATTGGAAAATTGCTGTACAGCTCGAGAAAATCAGAACAGTTGAGCAACTTTGCCTCATGAAGACTCAAAATGACAAATACATACAATTATGAAAGAAATTTCATAGACTAGTTTAACTCAGACCTTTATGGTCACGACTGTTCACTAAGAAGGTACAGGTGTTATAAAAAATATTAAACATTGATGTATATTTCATTTTTTTTCAGTTCAATCACCTTGAACCTGAAACCAGACCGTCGACTGTACCTATCTGACCAGAGCCGTGAAGACGATTATAGCTTTGAGGGTCCATACCACGAGTCAAGCATTGATCCGTTGGCCTCTATCCTTAACAAAAATATGGACACAATGACAATGAATCAACCTATTGTCCATGACTCGCCACTCATTGGCCGTCCAATAGAGTCTCCGCCACGGAACGCTAATTTTTCACAGCCGCTAACAATCGACACTCACTCAGCAGACACTGCTGAAGACCTCGTCGAAATCCAAAAATCACTGCCTATTAGTCTAAAACAGCTTGTTCCATCGCCGCCACACCGTATTTCACCGTACCGTTTGGCTTATTCCGAAGTAGAACCCCAATCCTCAGCTATCGGTATGACCAACAGTGGGACTTTATCACGGAGCATCGGCAGTGACGCTGGTAACCGTCAATATCGAACCTTGGAGCAAGCAAAACGGATCCAGCAAACCATTGCTTATCGCATGGCTTTATTTAGTCCACCGCCTCTAATTGAACAAAGGGTTGATAGCGGTAGTGACAGTGGAAATGAAAGCGATCCTGAACTGAATGACAAAGCCAAAGCTGAGCAGTTGTGGGAACACAGCGGTGAGAGGAGTCGGAAAAAATGCGAGCGACGTCGAAAGAGGCTTCTGAAGCTTTGTCGCAAGCCAATCTCTTGCGCACAATTGAATACTAATAACGAATACTACGGATCTAATTATGGGAGATATAGCGCCGGCAGCTTTGGACGGTTATAATACTGCACCTACTGCATCGCTGTATTAGCGTACATTTAAGGGGAAAAATAGATATCGATAGAATTTGATTTCTGGGAAATGTATTAAACTAATCGTTAAATGACTGCTGTCACCGCATTCGCCAACAGAACCCTTCATGATTTTAAACTCAGATCGGCGCAGGTTTCTAAACTTTCGGCACACAAAATTCAGTATGAAAACTCTGATAAAAAACACGTTTCGTCAGAGTAGTGTAAACATTGCTAAATGACTGGTTAAATCCAAAGCTCGAAAACATTGAGGTCACAGGTCCGTCTTGTCTTTGCCGGGACTGGGTTAGAGGTATCGTGGGAAAAGACTATATTTTTCTTGGTCCACCAGTCTGGCATATACCAAACAAATTCTGTAAACACGTGTAGTATTAGTCTGGATTCGAATCTGTTGTCTGCACGTTTTACGACAATGGATGTATTTTTAACAGTGCATTTTATTTTGGGATATTTCTTGGATCTTTTCAAATATAGTTCACAACATCTGTAGCGATTCATGATCAAGTGGGTTTTAGGGGTTCAAGCTTAGGTATTGGCAAACATTGATTATTTCTGTTGCTGAGGCGTCTTTAATTACCTATGCAGTTATCTCCATCGGTGTCCATAGAGGGTTTGGGATAACCGTCCTAAAGGTTGGGCCCTGTGAAGGCACATTTACTCAAGGCGCAGGGAAAATTTAAAAAAAGACAAAATTTGTGACAAATTTAACAAAAAATGGGCAAAATTCCAAAAATTGGGGAAAATCTCTAAAAGTTTGCCATTAAATTTTCCTTTCAAATCCCCTTGCCACCCTTCCCACCGCCACCGTCGGCTAGACGATCTATTCCACTGAGCCAACATATCTTTGACGCCTGTGATATAATGTTTTGATTTATATACTATCACATGACACTGTTTAGAAGTTGAAAAAAATTTGTACGAAATGAAAAAATATACGGAATTTATAAGTTATTGCATTTCGCAATTAAAATGTTGGAAATATTCGAATAGTTATTTTAAAAAGTGGATGGTGTTCTGAGAAAATGGATTAATTATCGTAAATAAACCGTCATGCTTAATAGATTCTAAAAATGCACTTCAATGTCACGCAAAAAACTTTCAAGTCACACAGAAGATGCTTTATAAAAGACAAAAATTTATCAAGTACTTCTCGCCAAGAAATTGGAAGAGTCGGCGAAATTTCAGTTAGTGGCAACGATTGTTTTTCCATTTGGAAACTGAAGACATCGAAGAAACCAAGGAACACTATTGGTGTTGATTTTTTAGTTAAAAACTAGAGATACTTTAACCAAGAGACATGAATTTGCGTATGAGTGAATACTAGACATCAAACACATTAAAACCGAAGTACAATTTACCTGCTATTTTTCCATTTATTGGTGCTTAAACAGAAATTTTGCCAATTTACCGGTCAAGACGCGCTTACTCAAAATCTGGGCATGTAATCAGTTTCGACAAAATTACCTAATCAACAAGAAACCTGGGAAGATGAAACATATTTTAATATATAGTAAAGTTGGATAAATTAATTTTTTTTAATTTGCACATGAATATACCAGAAGTATAACGAAATTCCCGACAAGATTCCAACGAGACGCAAAGAAGTTACCATCTGGGAGGTTACTATGCTGTTTAAACTATTTCCAAACAGTAAAGTTAGATGTTCTTACAATGGGTGCTTTAGAATTTAGTTTCTGCATAACCATTGTTGGCTGAATTCTCTGTGGTTTCAACCGATTTCGCTTAGATGTTGCTCACTTCTTAGCGAGCGTCACCCCTTCAAGCAAGTGCGAACCCGCGATGAAATAGCCAGCCTGACTTGAGTAATTGCTTTAAACACTATTTAAGTTGTATTAAAAGGCACAGGTAATGAATTAAAGACAAATTGATTTAGAGAACAGATGAAAGAAATAGAACGATAAAAGAACGATTCGAAATTATAACTAAGAGTTGAAATACCCGATCCGTTTCAAACAATTGAAATATCCTCTATTTAAGTTTCATCCACAATTTGAATTGCACCAACGATCTCACTCAATGTACATTCGCATTTTTACAAGATGCCATTAAATAACAAATTATCAAATTAAAATATTTAGCACCTAGTACAACTTTTTTAATGAGCGTTGCAACCAAACTGATGAGTTCTGTTTTGTCAGCCCTTTATTAGAACAGTGTCACACCAGATCATAACAAACTCCACGATTCGAACAGATCATCAACTACTTTTAAGTCGCAATCATACTTCAAACTTTTATTGAAATTTTGAGCTCAAAATTTGACATGTGCATTTGTATACAAATCACAATGTTTCAAAATTTGAGCTCAAAAAATTTTCAAATTATATTATTTTTCCTGATCAGCTAAAGCAATATGCTAGAAAAGTTTGAGCATCGTTCATACGTCGAAAATTGCCAAAAATACAAAAATGCTTTTAAATTTTGGTCAAAATTTTACTGTAAAGGAACACTTCGAAGTTCAAACTTTGACCTCAAATTTTAATCAAATTCGAAATCATCAAAAACACTACTCAAACGTGTGAACACTGCTGAAACTTTTGTAATAAGGATAATTATAATAAGCCAATTACGGACAAGAATAAGTTATCTTGAAAAGTTTTGACCTCAAATTTTGTACAAAATGTTTGGACGTAAGAATGCATAGACTTAAGCAGAAACTTAAGTTGAGTAAAAATTGTTACATTTACCAGACAAGTACTGCCATCAATTACAAGCGAAACGATTCGTAGATATTAAATTTATAGCCAACAATTACTAGGCAATGACTTTAAGTTTCATAAATATCGAAAGCAAGAACTTCGCCCCAGTAACCCCGGGCATTTTGCTGGGACATCAAAAATGATAGTGCAAACAAAATAACAAAATTCAACACTTGTGCCTATGTTTCAGCTATTCATCACAAAGATTTAAAGTAAAATGAAGTGTCGCCCGCAGAAATACACATTTTAATAGGTAAATCAGTGATATCCAACACAAACAACGATATCTATGTTGTAAAGGCATGAGAAACAATTTAAAGTGCAAAACTATAAGATCCCTAGTTAATTCGCTAACCTGAGAGAAATTTCCCGAGGTTAGAGCTAGGTCCTACCTCAAAGCGTCATGGTAAAATTTTGATCCTGTGGAGAAGCAAAGAGCAGGATGGACCATGCCTATGGGAAGCGGAGTTTGATTCTTATATGATTTTGTAGCTTATGTAAAACTTTTCAAATCTAACGATTATGTAATACCAGCTATCGTAATTGATTGAAAGTGAACAGTTTAAATCAAAGCTGGAACGTTCCTAAGAACCAGTTTATATTTTATACAACGCAGATTTCGAGAATCAGTTTATACAACGCAGATTTTGTAAACTGTGAACGTATTCCTGTGTAACATTTAATTCGAAACTTAAAAAGCGCTGCTAAGTGTAGTGTTCGCACCACGATTTTTCAAGCACACTCAGACTGACTACAGTGACGGGATGATTCTTACAAGGTTTTCAATTCTATTTACCGCTGTAGAAACATTAATAAAATGAGCACCGTAGGATTTACGTTACCCATATTCTTGGATGGGTGTACCTCAGGGAACGCTCTGAAGTTTAACTACTTGGTACATATTTGAGTTAGATTTATTTTATAAACTTTTTTGTCATTGGCTTGTCGACTGTAAAATCAAAGACTTGGAAAACATCATAATCGCTTATAGAAAACAAACGTTTACAAAGGTAATCTTAGGTTAAACTGCTGTAATACACCTATCAATACATACATGTATGTATCGTGTGCAAATATAATAATACTAGCTGTTATGCGAAACCCTTGCAATCTAGAGATATATTCCTGCCAGTTATCAGTAATGCTTCAGATTGTGGTTATAACGATTTTCCGAATATATATGGGAGACGCGGCTATTCCCGACAGTTCAGTTTGTCAGGGTAACCCCGACACTGCTAAGGCAAATTCCTTTTTTCTGATATTAGATGCAAGCTATCAGTATAAAACTTTAACGAGTTGTGTATATATGTGTGATTCATTGTTAGGTTTAATTTTTAGCCCGCGTGACCCTTGGGTATATTGCTACTCTTAACTGACGCTTAATATTCTATGCTTACGTATAATTAAATTTTTCAACACATCAAGGACCGTTTATTTAAGCAGACGTCAAATAATTATACAAAAATAACAATAAAAGGTGGCAGCGCCACTTACCCGACTGGCAGCAATCTTGAGGCAACTGAGGCCTCAATACAACTGCTCAGCCTCTTAAATACCTAGATTTCTGACAATTTCGCGGAATCAAAAATATAAACAAAAATCTAATTTTAGCTCAATTTTTGATATGTTTTGAGTTAGCTCTGAATTCCCAGAATCCACAACCAAAACTAAATCCGATTTAAAAAACCACTTCACACTCAAATTCACATGGCAATGCAAAATTGACGCATGCACTGGGAACAATAAATGCAAGAATAAATTCAAAAGTACAGAGAAATGTTGGACAAATTTTAATCAAAACATAAAATAACAGCCCTGTACAGAAAAACTGTGACAAAATTAACTGGATTTCGCAATCTCCAGAGCCAACTTTTAGTTCTACTTTGCCATGTGTCACACCCAAAATCACACGTTATACACATCACAGTTATATACACAAAAGCACACTTATACACAGATTTTACCCAATTTTTACAGCAGAAATGCACACATTTTACACGACAAATTCACACCAAATGCTCATACAAATTATACCAAATCATACACATCAAAACATTAATTTGGAATGTAAGATAAAATTATTACAACAAATATGTACTTAAATTGGTCATCAACAGCATCCCAAAAAGTGGTTCGCGGTTGTAAAATACAGACCGTTGTCCCTGGAGGATCTTGACGAAATACCGAACACAAAACTATAGAAGAGTTGAAAAATACTGAAAAAGTGCATAGGTTTTCCCGGGGATTCGAACCCGCAACGCTTTGCGTGAGAGTCTAAAGCTCTAACGAGTCGCTACCGAAGATCTGAGATCTTCGGAAACTGCCATGCAGAAAAGCGAAGAATAATATTTTACATGTTTTCGTCATTTGTTTTGACTCGTTTAGGATAAGTTGAGAGCAGCCTGGCTTAGTTTTGTCCGGCTATCGAAGTAGGTTCAATGGACATTGCTATAGCACGAGCTTGCTATATGTGTTTTCCTTGCAGCATTAAGTAACTCTCTGGACAATCTGTCTAGTCTAGGCAGACTATATAGGGCAGGCTGTAGTGTCCTGGTGGACTCATTTATGCGGAATGTTTTGATTTATACTATAACAGTAAAAGGTCAAATTTTAATAGTTGGTGAGGCAGGAAATTCAAATTTTGAAAGTGCTACATCATAAAAAGTTTCAAATTTTGTACAAGTACAATTCTTGACAGACTCCGAGGTATGAAATTCAAATTTTGGCGCGTGTTTTAGTTATAGTCGCAGGAAACTCTATCCGACAAAATTCATAGTCAGCGCAGACTGTCTATGTAAACCTTGCAGTCATGTAAAGACTCTTCCGGGGTGTCTAGAAAAACTATATGCGGAAACGGTGTGCGCCTCATGCGACTGTTGGACAACTTAGAGTCATTTTGCACACAACTTAGCTTGAACACCCCATTAGACTGTATATAAAAAACATAGCAGAAACGTATTGTTTTCGACTTTTGTATAGGCTGTATATTATAAAGTTTGCTTTTGGATTTTGTCAGAATTGCGCAAAAAATTTATGGTGAACCTAGGTTGAAATCCACTTCCCCCAGTTCCGAGTATTAGGGTTTCGGATCAGGGTTGGTTTTTTTCGGAAAAAAGTCGGACCGGAAAAAAACCGGTTTTTTTCCGGAAAAAACGGAAAAAAGTAAAATCTATTGTTAGCTGTTTACTTGTTAGCCTGTTGGAAAAATAGCAGCAAACACAGTTTTATGCGAAATTGAGTCTCCGTTGTTGATTATTAATGTCTAAATTACTGAAAAAGGTCTAAAACTGCAATATTGTCACACAGAAAGAACTTCATAGGCAACCGTAAACTCATATTTTTCAGCATGGTATTTGCGCGATAGCATGTTAAAGCACTGCTGGTATATTATATATACTGCAAAGCATCTATCATGTCTTCACCTATTTAATATTGATACAAAGATCGCGCCGTTGGAGACAGAACCTGCGCTGGGATTCCCTTGTAAAATGCCAATGCGCCGTAATTGGACAAATATAAAGTTTCCGGTTGGTTATTCAGTTCGTATGACATGACAGTATAAAAGCATTGGCTACTTAAAAATGCGATATTTATTGAAAAATGTATATAAATGCAAATTAGCATGGAAAAAGAAGCAAAACATAATGTATTTTAATTAACTTGCCAAGATACGCATACTTGGTAACTATCGAAGCTCAGACTTACAAAAGTATAATGGCATACACAGCCTTTATCTAAATGCGATTAAATTGGGATTTTGTGAACGAGCAATTGACCACATAATATAACATTAAGATTGTTCAGACCGAGTTTCAATGGTTCCAAGGCAAAGCCGCCCTGTAGCTACGTTGTAACAGGCCCGTTCCGGCCC
>JASANE010018187.1:0-10794 GCA_030248225.1 Trileptium ribeirensis
AAAGTGCATTTTTCTATATTTTCATGCTTGTCACAGTCTAAAATAAGCTCGCGTTTGCTGTATCTATGACCATGAATTAAAGGAGTCTACATGTTACTAACCAAGTGCATTTTTCTATATTTTCATGCTTGTCACAGTCTAAAATAAGCTCGCGTTTGCTGTATCTATGACCATGAATTAAAGGGGTTTACATGTTACTAACCAAGAGCATTTTCTATATTTTCATGCTTGTCACAGTCTAAAATAAGCTCGCGTTTGTTGTATCTATGACCATGAATTAAAGGGGTTTACATGTTACTAACCATGTGCATTTTTATATTTTTTCATGGTTGTCACAGTCTGAGATAAACTCGCGTTTGCTATCTGTATGACCATTGATTAAAGGAGTCTACATGTTACTAACCATGTGCATTTTTCTATATTTTAGGCTTGTCACAGTCTAAAATAAGCTCGCGTTTGCTGTATCTATGACCATGAATTAAAGGGTTTACATGTTACTAACCAAGTGCATTTTTCTATATTTTCATGCTTGTCACAGTCTAAAAATGAGCTCGCGTTTGCTGTATCTATGACCATGAAAAATTAAAGGGGTTTACATGTTACTAACCATGTGCACTTTTCTATATTTTCATGGCTGTAACAGTCTAAAATGAACTCGCATTTGCTATATCTATAACCATAAATTAAAGGAGTCTACATGTTACTAACAAAGTGCATTTTTCTATATTTTCATGCTTGTCACAGTCTAAAATAAGCTCCCGTTTGCTGTATCTATGACCATGAATTAAAGGGGTTTACATGTTACTAACCATGTTCATTTTTCTATATTTTCATGCTTGTCACAGTCTAAAATAAGCTCCCGTTTTCTGTATCTATGACCATGAATTAAAGGAGTTTACATGTTACTAACCATGTGCATTTTTCTATATTTTCATGCTTGTCACAGTCTAAAATAAGCTCCCGTTTGCTGTATGTTATGACCATGAATTAAAAGGGATTTACATGTTACTAACCATGTGCATTTTTCTATATTTTCATGGCTGTAACAGTCTAAAATAAACTCACATTTTGTATATCTATAACCATAAATTAAAGGAGTCTACATGTTACTAACAAAGTGCATTTTTCTATATTTTCATGCTTGTCACAGTCTGAAATAACTCACAGTTTTGCTGTATAAACCATAAAAATAAAAGATTTTTACATGTTACTAACCAAGTGCATTTTTCTATATTTTCATGCTTGTCACAGTCTAAAATAAGCTCGCGTTTGCTGTATCTATGACCATGAATTAAAGGGGTTTACATGTTACTAACCAAGAGCATTTTCTATATTTTCATGCTTGTTACAGTCTAAAATAAGCTCGCGTTTGTTGTATCTATGACCATGAATTAAACGAGTTTACATGTTACTAACCATGTGCATTTTTCTATATTTTCATGGTTGTAACAGTCTAAAATAAACTCGCGTTTGCTATATCTATGACCATAAATTAAAGGAGTCTACATGTTACTAACCAAGTGCATTTTTCTATATTTTCAGGCTTGTCACAGTCTAAAATGAGCTCCCGTTTGCTGTATCTATGACCATGAATTAAAGGGGTTTACATGTTACTAACCAAGTGCATTTTTCTATATTTTCATGCTTTTGTCACAGTCTAAAATAAGCTCACTTTTTCTCCGTGTCTCCAGCAGTCCAAACGGGAATTGAGATTTTGCCCCTTCGTCCTAAAATTCCGTAAATGGTAGGCGTGTGACGAGGCGGTTGATTTCGGTGGTGGGGCATCAGTTGAGCTACGTTCTAACGGCAGGGGATGGAGTTTTATTCACTTTGGAGGGTTGCTCCTAATAACTATTTTGACAACGTAAAGAAGTAGGTGCACAGACAAGTGCCATTTGTGTCGACTTCTAAGCGACCAGTGTGGTCTCGTCTAACTGTTCGGACAGGCTGTCACGCCCATCCCGCAACTGGGACTAGTTTGCGCCCTCAGGTGGGCTTTGGTATTTTTCTTTTGGGGTTTGTTTTGGTTGGTTCCTTTCTTTTCTCCCTTTTTTTCTTTTGTTTCCTTCGTCGTTGTTCTCTTTTCTGTCCTCTCTCTATAGCTCATCCTACGGCCTTACTGTGCTCACTGTACTACTACATGTTGTAGTTGTACAGTGTCTCGACATGTTGTAGTTGTACAGTGTCTCGACTGCACTGTCGAAATTGTGCAGTCGAGTTATCACTAAAATTTTAACTAAATTTCTCAGAACTCGATAGCCGAGTGGGCAATACAGAAATATCTGCAGCGGGCTTAAATTCCCCGTGCAGGATCGAAACTTAAAACTGGAAAATGAAAAACGAGAGAGACAAAACGACATAAAATCAATGCAAGGGCATACATAGTACATAGCCTAACGGGCAACCAGAGAAAAAATAGAAAGATACCTAAACTCAGCGATCAAGTCGCTCTAAAAAGAAAACGAGGTTTTGCACTTACTCGGTTTGGGGTCAAAACGAATCGCGAGCGGTCGCGATTTTCCTTTTATTGAATTGAGAGTAGGGTGATGTCCCTTTTGAACATTGGACACTCTAGCGTGCCGTTGAGAGGATTTACTGTGGCAGATTTTGGTGTATAGCCATGCCGTCAGTTCGTTCTAATAGAAGGTGGTTTACTACGTGCTATTATCAGGCTTAACCACGTGTACGTATTACAGTGAACTTTGGTAAACTTGATAGCCTAGTCGGGACAGTTCCTGCGTGAGCATTATAAAGCAGTATTCTTTATGGGTTCCCAGCAAGTTTGGTCATAAGGGGCTGTCGTGGACTCGGGCGGTCAGGGCTGAACCTCACACAAACCAATGATGACTCTTAGGTGAAAATCAAACAATGTACTGACATTACTCTAGATCAAAAGGATTGGGCTAATTTGGTACTCAGCAATCACTCTTAGTAGAAAGCAAACACCTTATGCTCAGGTTAATGTACTTAGAATTTGTTTAATCTTTTCTATTTCCCAAATTGTCTTAGCTCAAACTGATAAACAAAATTTTGGGGCTTCCTAAAGCCCAACGGAGGCTAGTCCTCCATCCCTAACTGCAACGTCGGTCCGAGCTCAAGCGGCGGCATGAGCATCGAACGATCTATTACCTGCAAATTTGTAAGCCATAACCATAATCAAAAACAAGCTAACAACTCCCTATATTTTCGTGGTGAAATTTTACCGTGGTCAGCTCAGGAAAAGTTCGCACGCCCTAACTCAAGAGCGACAGATCATGTAAAGTATGGACCAGAGGCGTCCATTTTGGTTTATCTTACCCATGACCACGGGGAATCAGAAGGACTTCGACCTTGGCGTCTACAGCTCATCACCCTCCGCGCAGTCGCTCAAGAGGCCCAAAACGGAGCTCGACTTAAGGAGGTTTGTCAAGAAATATGTAAATTTGTGACTAGTCGGCGAGAAAAACTGGGCGTCCCGCGACGAACGTCCAGTCAACCTATAAAGCCTAAAGTCGCCCTGCCGGCAGTTAGATTTCAGCGGATGGTCTGTCACAGTCGCGACTGGGGAAATAAACCCCCATAATGTCCGTTCTCTGTCGGACTTACTACATTCGGTCCGGGACAGCCACTGCTAGTCCCCTTCCGCGAGACGGAAGATGTCTACGCGAGTCCTCCAAGCGTCGAATCCCATACCAAACTCCCGAAAGCACAAAGCACGGAAAGGCAAAGAAGCAATGTAAAACATACTACCGAAATAGCGTCGGAGCCGGTCAGTAGAGTCAACCGAACTCCGCGCTGCGGTAGTCGAACTGATTCCGAGAGTCGACGCGGTAGTCGTCGCCTCAAAATTTTCGCCTAAAATTTGTGTCAAAAACTTATCCAAGATTCATCTCTCAAATCTTATAAATCTTTTACCTATCTTAAATTGTCCGTTATCCCCCAAATATCCCACAGAAATGGTTGGACCACCCGTCAAATTTAAAATTTTAAAATATACTTCGCTATGTAAAGATGCTTGGAGTAAGCTGAGAATCTGTCCTCATTTCGGGACAGATTTGTCTTCATGTCCTCATTCATCAAATTTTCGTCGGCTAACTCGTCGGCTTAAGGCTAAATTTTCATTGTTCGACGAGTTAGCATCCCCATCCATCATCTACGTAAGCCTCCTAAAAGTCCATCTGGGGGCTAGATCGTACTATCGAATCCACAGGCAAACGTGCAAACATTGCACGTTTACATGTCAGCTTATGGGATAAAGCCAAACATTCCTATCTGACAGCTTTTCAAATATCCTGACAGGGCGTCTTTAGACGTCCCAAAGTGGGAACCGATGGCGGGAATGAGCTTATTTTGCAGTTGGGGACGCAGCACATTCCCACGTATCCTTTAAACTATCGTTGGCTCTAGCCAGGGGCCTCAGAAACCCACGGGAGGGCCCTAAACATACCCCCGTCCTTCCTAGTCGTTCTTGTCCAGTCCGTCCGTAAAACTTACAAATTTAACAGAATTTTGCATGTCTTGTTCTCGTCCGTCCTGTTTTTTGTCATGTCCTTATATGTAAAGTCCATATATACTATATATATACATATATATCTTTATATACGTACATACATACATATATACACACGAGTACTCATGAACACATAAACATACAATACACACGAGACACAATGGCGACCTGAGCGACAGAAAGGTCGCTCAAGTCCACATCAGAAACATGCAGAACAACAACAACAACAACAACAACAACAACCACTACTACACAGCAACCACAACAACAACAACAAATACAACATAGCCACAGCGACGACAACAGCGACAACCGACCAAAGAAGTTGGTTAGAGAGAGAAAAGAAAAGAAAAACGAGGACGCAAAGCGGAAAGGAAGGGGCTCGGGAAGGGAAGCGGGACAGGGGATTCCCGAGGGAATTTCGAGGGGCTGGGGTTAAATTCGGTCCCAGGACGAAGAGCGGGGCCGAATGACACAAACCTCGAGGGGGGTAGACGTAGTGGTGGGTCGGGACCCAATTTTGGCTTCCGACATATATAAGGATACAAGGTTTCAGCGGGCCTTCCCGCGCTAACGGTTGGGCGGAGCGAAGCCCGTCGGGTATCGTTGAACTCACCTCGAGGGGTGATTTCCCGGCCCTAAAGCCAGCGGTTAGGGGGCACTAAAATCACGACAGATAGACAGAGTGTCGATGATGATGAGGGCGCTTTTGTCGGCTGTCCCGCTATCGTTGTTTTCGCCAAAACGGGCGAGTAGAATGAGAGGTCGCATGGGTGCATTTAGGGTCAGGGGTCGAGTACGGGGTTAGTACACGACAGACGGGATTTTATATCTGGTTTTTCATAATGCGTTACAAAACGGAAGAATAGGACTCATATCGGCTGATGGACTAGTCAGGTCGAGACCCGCCTGGTCACGTTGGATGTCTAGATGGGTAAACTACTTAAAAACACACGTACCTCCAATCGATGGTTCGACGAAAAAAAAACCAGTTGATAGGGCGCTGGTCAGGCAATTTTGGGGCGTCAAAGTACACTATAAAAAGGAAGGATTTGTACAGTGGGTGCGGGAAAAATAGAAGTACCAAGGCGTGAAAATCAAGCAATACATATATAGATATAGCTATATATATATATATATATATATATATATATATATATATATATATATATATATATATATATATACATAACTATATATCCATATATGCCTAGGCCATGTCCACTCGGAACCCCGGTCACCAGCCAAACCTAGCGTAAGTAATGGCTGTCAGTTGAACTTTCGCCTGTTTTTCCCCAAGATATCTCGTGAAATCCTCTACCGATCTGTGACATTTTCACCTTATTCGAAAGCCCTGGAAATTCTCTACCGAAAAGTACTCGGGGCATTTTTGGGAAATCTGAGCCGTTGGACGGTTACGGGTCGATAAACAAGCCCGAGGTCCGTCGTTTCCGAGTGCTCGGAAGCTACCGTAACCCATCTGTTTCAGCTTATTTACGCGACCATTACACTTATAAAGCTTGACGCTGGTAAAATCAATACTTTCGCTTTTGATCACTTTCCGACCCCTTAAATTGTCAAAGGCCTCTTATTCCCGGACGGTCATAAATTTGAAACTTCAATGGGGAAACATGGGCTATTGGTCTAGTTCCGTTCGGGTGTTCTGTCCTGGCCAGTTAAGCACTCTCCTACATTCCTTGTCTTTCTGAGTTTAACCCAATAATCGAAACCAGTTTCCTCTGGGCTCACTTGAGCCCGTCCAAATATACAAATATACGATAAATCATGCAATGGCAAAGGTTACGCAAACGGCATAAATATAGCACAGGCAAAACGCATAACAGTAAGCAACACATTTATCGATAACCATGGCACCGTGCAACGCATGAAAATTTTGTTCCCGTAAACTGTGTCTGGTTCGATTTAAGGCGCATTTAAGCGATAATTGTCCTCTAACCAATACCTTTGTTATACCATCTATGCTTTAGTGTAGGTGAATGTAGTGAAAATTTTATTACAGCCAATGTACGCTGGGTACCCGAACATATTGATACTATCTAAACTAAAATAACAGCGAATATAGTAAAATGTTTTTATATGTAATTTGTTATTCTTTTAAAACGATTTTACAATAAACGCACTCTGCTGTATCTGTCTTATGCAAACTTAACAGACCATTGCCGAGTCGACGCTTGGTCAAATCTTAGTTGTTGTTGTCGGTACATTATTCCTAATTTTACATTTTTTAGCAACCGAAAATATTTAGCTGACTTCACAATCTTTCCCTCGTTGCGTACTATTGTATTGATAATCTACAGAGATTCCTATGAGAGAACAAGCCACGTCGACAACGGTTTCATTGAAGGTATTAGTACGTAACTAACCGATGAGTTATAGTACTTAGTATCGTGACTGTGACAGCAGCTAGCGAGTAGCCATTACACCAGCATCGCAATTTTTCTGTGTAATTGTCCACTAAACAATACCTAGTTGTGCCATATATGCGTTAGTGTATGCGAATGTAGTGAAAATTTCATTACAGCGCAATGTTCGCTGGGTACCTCAACATATGGATACTATCTAAACTAAAATAACAGTGAATATAGTAAAATGTTTTTATAGTAATTTTTTAATCCTTCAAAGGGATTTTACTATAAACGCACTCTGTTGTATTTGTCTTTACACGAACTTAACAGACCATCGCCGAATCGACTATTAGACAAATCTTAGTTGTCTTAGTCGGTTTTACATTACTGAGCAACCGCATATATTTAGCTGACTTCAGAATCTTTACCGCGTTGCGTGTATCGCTAATCTATAATAGTGATTGCTATGAAAGAGAATATGCCAATGTCGGGAACGGCTTCATTGAAAGTATCAGGACGTAACTAATCGATGAGTTTTAGTATGTAGTATTATGACTGTGGCAGCAGCTAGATAGTATCCATTACACCAGCATCAGCAATTTTTTGTGTAATAGTCCTCTAAACCATACCTAGTTATACTATCTATGCTTTAGTGTATGCGAATGTAGTGAAAATTTCATTTCAACGCAATGTTCGCTGGGTACCTCAACATATGGATACTATCTAAACTAAAATAACAGTGAATATAGTAAAATGTTTTTATAGTAATTTTTTATTCCTTCAAAGCGATTTTACTATAAACGCACTCTGTTGTATTTGTCTTTACACGAACTTAACAGACCATCGCCGAATCGACTATTAGACAAATCTTAGTTGTCTTTGTCGGTACATTATTCTTAATTTTACATTACTGAGCAACCGCATATATTTAGCTGACTTCAGAATCTTTACCGCGTTACGTGTATCGCTAATCTATAATAGTGATTGCTCTGAGAGAGAATAAGCTACGTTAGGAACGGCTTCATTGAAAGTATCAGGACGTAACTAATCGATGAGTTTTAGTATGTAGTATTATGACTGTGGCAGCAGCTAGATAGTATCCATTACACCAGCATCAGCAATTTTTTGTGTAATAGTCCTCTAAACCATACCTAGTTATACTATCTATGCTTTAGTGTATGCGAATGTAGTGAAAATTTCATTACAGCGCAATGTTCGCTGGGTACTTGAACATATTGATACTATCAAAACTAAAATAACAGCGCATATAGTAAAATGTTTTTAATTCGTTTTGAGATATAAAGTCTTTATACACAAAAATTTGAATTTAGTACCAGCTATCCATCCGCTGGCTCTTTGTTTGGATGAGTATACATTGGCATCGACCTTTACTAGAAAGACCTAAATGGAATGAACATAAACCTTAGTATTTTAATCAAACAAATTCGTTGTCGACTACCTGCGCAAAGACTGCATTGGTAACGACCTGGGTCACACAAGTCATAATTCACCGGCAGGCCTGCACAAGACCCCTGCTACTGAATGCCGGCTAGCTGTACTTAACAGGGAACCGAATTTGCACACTACTTATAATTTAATTACATATCGAAAAATGCTTGTAATTTGTTCACAATTAAAAACCCTGAGTTAAATTCGGCTCAGCTAATGACCCTCAAACATAAATACAATCTGTCTGTATTCAATCTGATTGTGAGACATCTCACTCTTGTTACAGTCGAAGACTGATTCACTTGCTGAGTCAAAAAATTATTCAATAAGACTAAACCAACATGTGAGTTATAGGTACTGGTTCAGGTTCGGATCGACTCAATTGAGTCAAACTTGTCTCATAGGTTTTACATTGTGCATATAGAAAGTTTTTTCTGCTATCATATTTTGAATTACTCGATATTCCCTCGGAAAACTGGGTAGACTTGCTATCGGTAGTCAAAACAGAACACTACAAACTACCACGTTCTCCACAGCCAGCCATAACCAACGTTAGAATCTACCACATTTGCAAAGACGCGTAATTTATGTATTTTCTCGAATTTTGTTAAGCACATTGTTTTGCAAATGATAAAATTTGTGAAATTTTGCATTCAACTGGTTTTTAGAGTCTCTGATTCGTGATATTTGGAAAAGCAAACTAAAAATGAATCGTTACCGTTGTGGCTTCAGTTGATGTGACAAACAAAGATACGGAAATAGTCCACCACACACAAACGTATAAGTGCCGAAATCGCATAGCTATACAAATCCATAAAAATAGACAATATGGTCGTGTTCACACTGCATACGATCCAATCCGAATTTATTCACATTGCATCCGATCCAATCCGAATTTATTCACATTGCATCCGATCCAATCCGAATTTTATTCACATTGCATCCGATCCAAATCCGATCCATTACTTTGCATCATTCATATCTCCATCCACATTGCCCGATCAAAATCATGTTCTCATTGCATCCGATCCAATCCGATACAAACTATCATCATATTGCATCCGTTCCAATCCCATTTCTATTCACATTGCATCCGATCCAATCCATTCCGATTCAATCTATCATCACATTGCATCCATCCAATTCGAATTTTATCACATTGCATCCGATCCAATCCGAATTTTATTCACATTGCATCCGATCCAATCCGAATTTTATTCACATTGCATCCGATCCAATCCGAATTTTATTCACATTGCATCCGATCCAATCCGAATTTTATTCACATTGCATCCGATCCAATCCGAATTTATTCACATTGCATCCGATCCAATCCCATTTCTATTCACATTGCATCCGATCCAATCCCATTTCTATTCACATTGCATCCGATCCAATCCCATTTCTATTCACATTGCATCCGATCCAATCCCATTTCTATTCACATTGCATCCGATCCAATCCGAATTTTATTCACATTGCATCCGATCCAATCCGAATTTTATTCACATTGCATCCGATCCAATCCGAATTTTATTCACATTGCATCCGATCCAATCCGAATTTTATTCACATTGCATCCGATCCAATCCGAATTTTATTCACATTGCATCCGATCCAATCCGAATTTTATTCACATTGCATCCGATCCGAAACGACTAAACTTTATGCCTAGCGTATGCGTGTGTATGTATATGTGTTTATTTTCACACTATTTCATCTGATTCGGCCGGCTAAAATTGTGCATGTTGTGTCGGATCGGATCGAATTCGGGTCGCATGCAGTGTGAACACTATAAAAACCATGTTTGATTACGATCGGATTGGTTCGGATCGCATCGGATGCAATGTGAACACGCGATAAGTATAATACTAAGGATGCCAGAGTAAGTCTTCAACTATCATGCTTATTTCAAAATACTAACCAGTACTTAACACTCATATAAGGTACTTAGCGTAGACTAAGGCTTAGGCTTAGTATATATCGAGGACGGCACAACCTGTATATAGCTTTAACTGTGGCCGAAGTGTATATAAGTGGACCTATAGAAACTACACCGAACCGTACAGACATTACATTCTCAAAATTGCCAGAACATTGCTACACTAATTCCTTCATTTTACTGCATTAATAATGTATTAATCATATAGAAGCTATACACTAAAGATAAGTGTAGTAGGTTCGTTTTTGGACAAAAAGATGGTATTCTAGTTACGGTTGATTTGAAATGTCCGACATTTTCTATAAACAGCCATGAGAATAACAATATTCGATAGCAAGTTCGTTTTTGATTGAAAAGATGGTATTTTATGGGGCGTTCACGTTATAATGTCCGTAACGTTTGGGACCTACATACACCACGCAATGTCAGACACACTGTCCACAGCATGGTGTCTTAGACACTGTCATGGTTTTTAAATTTTTTCAAGAATAGCTAGCTGGGGGTGTTACCACTTCTCGATAATTTTTAGATACGATAACTGAACGAAG
>JASANE010018188.1:0-22940 GCA_030248225.1 Trileptium ribeirensis
TTACTGTAACGATGTTAGGGTTATTTCTTCCTTGTTAACTAAGGCGTGTATGTTTGAAGACGGAAAGGCAAATGAATGAACTGAAGGGCCAATGTAATCTCAATCGGTAGTGTGGGAATAGATTTAATTAACCGGGGAAGTAGCACTCCGAACTTAAGATAACGCTCGTTACTACGTTACCAATACACAACGACAACACACTACAAGCAGAATAAATATATAAGTATATATAAATTGGTTGAGATAAGAAGAGGGATCGTAAGATCCAATGCCTATCCTTAGCAATATGAATATATAATATAAGTGACACACAACCACCAAATACTCACAAGCACCAGTAAAATTTTCGCTCGCAAAGCCGTATACGTATATTTGTGTTGATTGAGTTAAGAAGAGGGATCGTAAGATCCAAGTCCTAGCCTTAGATTGAATACACGTATACGCTATATCGGAGCACTAGTGTGCTCTCGCAACAACACTGCGGACTGAGTTCCACAAAGGCTAGGTTCAGAAATGGAGCACCAGTGTGCTCTCAATAAGCGCTTAAGCTGGAGCACCAATGTGCTCTCAACCGAATAGAACAGAAGCACTAATGTGCTCTCAAAAGTACTCAACTGAAGCACCAATGTGCTTTCAAGCTCGCATGCAATTGGAGCACCAACGTGCTCTCGAATTCAATAACAGATGAAGCACTAATGTGCTCTCAAGCATAGAATCACCAACGTGCTCTCAGATACGTGCAACTCAGTCAACAACGCTGTATAGAAGCACCAACGTGCTCGCTCGCAAAATTGTTTAAGTTATAGAGGAGACCGCTTGGTCGTAAGAATAAAGTGAACACTTACCAGTAGCTAGGCACTTTGAGACTGAGGCCTTGTTATCGATTGGCGTTAGACTGTACATGGGTCGATAGCAAGAGTTTTTTTTGTATCAGCGTGCACAAAACCCCTAATTTAGTAGGGTTGAAAAGTTTCAATGACTGCATCAGCATATAGAGCGTGTTCACACTCGTATTTCAAATATATCCGATTGCAAAATTTTAAAGCTAGACATTTTGTTGAAGACATCGTTAACCGATATGATGATTTAGTAGTATTATACAAAGCTCGGATATTTGCCTGGACGCACGGCGTATTAGTGTATTTTAGTAGCATTTCGCCAGTTGCGGAAGGCGTGGGCCACCTCAAGGTTACTTTTAATATATGTAGCTTTCATAACAGCTATTTTCCTGTGGAAAAAATAAATTTATAACCAAATCACTTAACTGACAACGATTAAGAGGATTTTCTATTGCTTCTATCGGTCCGGGGCAGCAGCTTCAACATCTAGCAATCGCTTCCAAAAATACGGTGAATAATGCAGATTTTTATGTTGCGACGCTATTTCAAAAGAATACGATTTACCCCTGTTAAATGTTTATCGACGTGCTTTAGTCTAGTTAGACGCATTACTGTTTTATTGCCACAGCCGACTAGTTGAGGCCTTGCTCTCGATTTGTGTCAAACTGTATCATAATTTTGGAACTACATTAATCAGAGATATCCAACTAATTTAGGGTGGCTAATAAACTGAAGCGAATCATATGCACTTATACTTAGGTGATTGTTTTTACCCTCTGTAAAAAATATCTATATTTAACTAGATCTTTCTGAATATAGAGCGTATATCGCTTAATAGTTTATTTGCAAAGATGTTTTTTTCCACGTAAGCAAATTGTAAACTTATAAAAATATGCATATTATTGTGTAAAGCTGACATGCAAGAACTAACCTTAAAAAAAAATCCCAAATACTTATTAAGAATTTCAGTACTATTACATAAAGTAAATCGTGAACGTCATACGATAACCAGATACAATTTGTAAGGCTTAATGGAGCCGAGATCGTAGCAACAAATATTGTTCATACCTACTTCCATTAATTTGAAAACCAGATCAAATGTCATAAAATTTACATGTCAGTAGCGGAGCCGACCAAACGAATTGCATTCGGATTGTTATGATTTAGCCGTGCTGTGATTCTGGGTTTCATAGGGTTAAATTACAACTAGTTTTGTACAGTGGTTTATTTTGCCATCTCACTCAGCCGATAAAAAAAATTCTTAGACCCTGCGATTATAGTAATGACGGAACTCTAACACACCGCAACGTGACAACATAACCGCTAATGGTTATGACAACATAACTGGCTGTTTATCTGGTTGGGACCACCTTATCTTTTCTGAGACTGTGCATTAGAAGCTGATGGCATGATTGCCTTCAAATGCATCCCAAATTCTACCGATGCTATCAGCGAGCCAAAAACTATTTCCTGTAGGTTTTCCTTTTAGCATTATACCACCTGGAAGTCGTTTCCTTTTGACTCAAAACATACTTACAGGTCATGATCTTAGGTTTTCGGCCCCTGGCGTCGAGTGAGCAATACCCGGGTGAGAGTGAGGGGATCTCGAATTAATTAGTAGTGCTACTTGTGACGTCTGGCAGCCAGCCGGGGTCGGCGGCGCAAGTAGTACTATTCTTGGGAAGACAGGGCGAGTAAGAGATTGGATTCGGATTACCACAACTCCAGTACTCTATATATAACATTCAGCCACTTGGCCAGCCAGCCGGGGGCCTAGGGACTGAGCAAAATTCCAACTGAATAGTGGTCGACCGCTACTATACAGTTGTAGTAACTTAGTCAGGCAGCCAGCCGGGGTCGGCTTGTTTAACATAATTGGCATTATTAGCGTAAGTATACGGCTTTGGTTGAGGGAATCAAACACTGGAACGGTACGTCGGCCAGCCGGGGGTCTGTCGTGTCAACCCATGAGGGCTATAATAGACTAATAAATAACCTAACCTAAAGTCACTATCGCGCAACCATACTTCCTAAACACTAGCTGTTATAACGTAAGGTTAAGAACTTAGGCCCCAGTAGTAGGAAGTTGTAACATAACTTAAACCTAAAAGTAATAGAAACCGGGATAAGCGAGCGAAAGATGAGGCGAGTGGCCGAATATTGTGTAGAAGCTGAAAGTCAGACTGTGCAAGAGTGAAGGTCAGACTGTGCTAGCATTGAAAGTCAGGCTGTGCAAGAGTGACTCGCGTAGGTCTAACGTGATCAAAAATAAGGGACTAAAGAATAGTGCCGCGGCTTTTCAATACGAATACTAAAGGATAGCGCCGCCAGCGATCCACGGGTGTGACATTAGTGTCTTAATATTTTATATATCTTTGTAATAAACATTCTTTATCCGTGTCTGTTGCTCATCTATCTGGCACCGGAGCAACTGGAGCCGAACAAGGATCACGCCGCAGCGCAAAATATAGGGAACGAATACTGATAACGAAAAGCAAGACGTGCGCCGTATAAATCGTCCAAACAATCATCCGGTAACGAATCTCATCTCCCTTTATCATATAGCCGTCATAAGGAAAATCCCATTCCAACCCCTATCCCAAACAAAACAGCATAAAATAATTTTAGGCTTTGTAATGCGTGATATATAGTACTTACTTTGCATGCTCAAATAATACGTGTATAGTGTCATATAATGTCGTGCATATGCCATGTAGCATGAAAAAGACGTGATTTTTTTGTGTATGACTTTGAATTTGTTGATTTGCAAATATAGGGGCGCTGTTATGCAATATATTTTTCTTTTGTCTAGAAGTGGGAGCTTGAAGATAATGGGATTTGAAAAAGGGCTGGCAGAAAAGCTAGCTAGGGGTGTGATTCGAAAGCACGACTTCGCCCCATGTTAGGTCTGCAAGCAAGCGCTCTACCGACTGAGCTGTTCCTGTCGACTTCACAACTATTATAATACCGTAATATTCGACATCCCTACGTCTTCCATTAACGCCTACCATCAGTCGTACATGCTCAATCAACAACCAGGTATGTTGGGGGTCCGGTAGGCTACTGGGGAATTCTTGAGCCCAAATCCCTCAAAAATCTTAAATTCAGGGCTTTAACATTTTTTCCTATATTACCCGCTTCCTCCTTTCTGCGTCCTTCTTCGTTTTATTTCTTTTCGCGTCTATTTTCTTTGCTAATTTGCATAATTAGCATTCTTTCGACCTATTAGCGAAGCAATAGTTAGCTTTTGTTTAATTGGTTTTCAGTTACAGTTGAGTCTCAGTTGAACTGGGTTGTGTTTTCACTTACCAAAGAGTTGGTGTTCCGTATTCCCGGAAGTAGGCGGCATATGTTTTATATATAATGACGACTTTATATTTATTTTATAATTTGTGCTAAACAGTGACTTAGCTACCCGTTAGTGGTAGTCCCTTTAGTTAGTTGCAGCGACTTACGGTTGTGTTCTGGATGACTTACCAAGATTTGGAATTCGGATTTAAAGCGTACTCCGAGCTACACAAATCAGCATTTTATATATTCCTAATAGGTACTTTAATAATATTAGCTTCCTTGTAAAAGAAGTGGCCATAATCATAACAGGAGTGGCGTCGTATTAGACACTATTAATAGTAATATTTCACGACTTCGGCGCAAAAGTGTCTAGTGAGAAATAGTATCCGGGCGAGCAAAACAGGTGGGTTCTGAGGTTCGGGGCGGCTCAACAAGTAGTGTTATTTTTGGGAAGACCAGGCGAGTAACTGGTGTGGATTCGACGAACCACCTCAAGATTCCTACTTCTGTACCAGCAAGTCGGGACCTAGGGATTGAGAAAGCTCTAATTGAATAGTAGTCGACCGCTACTATAGTTTAATTAATGGAATCTGTCTGGCAGTCAGGGGCGACTAGTTTAACATAATTGCACGTATATAATAGTGTAATTGTAAGGCTCAGGTTAAGGTATTCAGATAACGCTGCAATGGATCAGCCAATCGGGGTGGTCAATAATTGTGTCAACTTACAAGAGCTTTAATAACGGAATAGCTAACCTAAATTTATTGGTCGTGACTCAAACTTTAACGCAGTTGTCCATTCGGGTACAATTGGCTTGAATAAGCACTGTACTAGCGTAAATCTAAGGACCTAGGCTAAGGTACTCAGTTACTCGTGCATCGCCAGCCGGTCGGCGGCGATTATACCAACCTCAAGTGGAGTAATAGAGTAGTGCATAACCTAACCTTAGTGCTAATAGAAGTAAGGACGAGTTAACGGAGTGTGCTAGTGGCCGAAACAGAGAAATATCTAAGCCGAATAAATATCATTAATGGAGATTAAAATCAGTAATAGTTGGAGTTGGAAATAAATACAGTTGTGAATGATTTATTAATCCTGATGACAAATATGCATTAAAAAGTTTGAAAAATTGCTTTTGAATTTTTTTAATTTAAGAGGTTTTTCGGGAGTGGGAGCAGGGCTAGTTGTACCCACTACTCCGACTACTGGAAAGTAACACACTGTCTATTTGGCCAGGATGACGGAAACAAATCTTGTATTTTATTAATTTTTTATTGCTTGTAAGGCGACAGTCAAATGTGACGAGTACTGTATTCCGTAAGCCAGCTGTGTAGTGATTTTTGTACTCTTTCATTTCGTATATACATTATATTTATTAAATTCTCGCTTGATCGATAATGTTTCGACGATCATCGTCGACCAGTGGCCTCGGAGCTAATTTTAATACCCCGGACGTAGGACGACGCACGACAACAATGGCGGAGCGCTCGCGAAGCAGTGGCGGATTCAGTGGGATTAAAACGGGCCGTAAAGCGGTTACGGCTACCACTGGTGGACGCGTTCGTGAATCGTTTTTTGGTAGTGCCTCCAAGTAAGCGTTTTGCTATTAACTGCGTCTAGGCAGTGAAAATGTATGTAAGCGTAGATATCTTGTTTAAAAATTCATGTCAATGATTGTCGGTGTACAATAATTCAGCTCATTTCTGGCGTTTTATTTGTAACTATAATAACGGATATATAAACTGTTTCATGGCCTGTCCACGGCGTTCCGAAATATGGGAGTCTTTGGATAAACCATGTTTCAGTTTCAGATAACGTTTTAGTGTTGTTTGCGAGAATAAATTTTTCCTGTGTATATGCTACATATTTATGTATTGTCGTATAGATGCTAGGTTTTAATTCACTGATTTAGCGTTTGAAATTGTAATTCAAATTACTTATTGTACAGCAAAAAGGAATTCATGGACATTTTGTACCATTGATTCACTTCAATGTGGTGAGCTCCAAGGATGTGGTCGGGATGAGCAAGGGAAATTAAAAAGCTGTAGGAGGCTGGGTTCCTCAATCGCTGATAATTTTGCCAGTGGGCATGAATCGGGGGCACCCGATTTTGCGTGGGGACATTTGCCAAGAGAAAACCGGTTAAAAATCGTGTCGAAAATACTGTCAAAACGCTTTTGATAGGGACAAAAGCGATTTTTGACAAAATGGTCTAAATTTTTGACTTCAGAACGGAATTTTAGTACAAATTTTATGTTCATAGGACCGGTTGGAAACAAATAATTTACCAAGAGGCAATGAAAAGCTGGAAGCACAAAATTTTGTCATTGAACATGATCCGGGGGCACATATTTTGAACCAGGGAACCGGAAAATGGCAGACCCTCACCTCCCAGTTTGAAGAGCTCAGGGAGGTACCCTCACACGCTACACCCACAGGCCAGAGCTTTCTGGGAGACGGATGTGCTACTGATCCAGGTCAATCCTGCTTTTCTGGATCCACCATGTCCTTTTTAAATCATCCTGCTGTGATAAAGCGAACGGAGATTTATCAAATGACGGTCAGCAGTGCAGAAATTCTTTAGGACGCACAAGTCTTAACAGGATTGGCGATGTTTATGGATTTTTCTTTTTTTTCCTCTTAATAGACTGTAATTATGCAGCTAGCTTTTGATTTCATTCCCCAATTCTCATAAACCCCATACGTACGTTTGTCGTTTACGATCTTCACACAGACGATCTTATTTTTATGGAATTGCTTTCTCTCTCTTATTCACTTTGGGCGACGCCCATTAGTCGGATTATTGACAAACAACTTTCCGTACACATTATTAGGCGTTTGGCAATCTTAGCCAAAACCCTGCCTTTCTAAGATACATGTTTACATCGCTTGTCTCAAGAAATTTGTCTGTCCGTTCCAATTCAAGCAGTACGTAGTAAGTCAGGAACCAGGGGGCATAAATGTTCATTTCTTTTGATTGTAACATACGTATATGTAAATGAAACTTGCAATGCACCATTATTACATTTGTAGCAATATTGACTATAGTTGTGGAAATGAAAGCAAGAGTTAGCCGATGATGAATTTCGGAAATTTAAAATTTGAGGAACAGAAATTTAGTTATATATACTAATAAATACAGTACATTTTTGTCAGACGTACAAGTGGACAATACGGCAATTCAGCGATCAAAAAATGTTATGGCGGTGGCACCGGTGGTAAAATGGAGGATACGCGGAATATTAGGTCGAAAGAGTTTCAAGACGAGGCTCGGCAGGCGGTTCTTGCGGTTAGTTGTTGTCCATTACTTGCTTTATATTTGCTTTCAGCCGGGATTAGTTTTTACGTTTTGGCTGTGTACGACTGATTGATTATCTTCGCTTGATCAGATCACTGTACATCTGTATTATTGGATAAATATTGAACTATTATATGTGGCATTCGTTCAACGCTTAGAGCAAACAGGTTAAAGCTAGGCGTGAAGTTTGCTCCGTATTGCGGTTTTCAAATACTATACTTGTTCACCACAGGCTCTGTGGGGAACAATTTAACCAAACAAGTGAACGGCTAACGTAATCTATAAGACAGAGTCCAGCTTAGGAAGCTGTAAGTTTAACTTAGCATAATTACCGTTTTGGTTTAGCCTGGGTTGTGCCAGACATTTGGACAAATAATGGTTGGCTTCCTGTCGAATCTTGAACTCAAAGACGAACATATAGGAATGGTCTTCTATCATGTTGTGGACAAAGATATATAAGATAAATAATATATTTTAGGCGGAGCGGAGTTTCCACTGAGGACGCTAGGGGACAATCGTGAATTACTTTTGCCTGTAGCTGTCATTGGATGTCTTTTCGGATCGACCAACCCGATTTCTAAAATATAGCGCGTTTTCGTTTGTTTGATTATGTATTGGCCACATTTCGTTTACGAGTTGATGGATTTTGACCAACTTTTTTTGGTTTTGCTTCTCCTAGCCAATACATGGATTTACATGGACATGATACCATTTGTTACTGAAAATCCGGGCGGAGTGCCTGTGAGCCAGGATGGCCACGGCCGAAAGCCGTCACCCTGGCATAGCGATAAAATGTTGTTTATCGGAAGGTATTATAACTCCTGTACAGTTTTCGAACATTTATGAGTTGTTATGATTTCTAGGCGGAATAATTGGATGTTTAATCCCGTGTTGTCGCACATCTGTCCGACCATTTTGCCTCTAAAGAAGCAATTATGACGTATTATTGTTTCCCAAACCGGAGAGCAAGAGTCACTACGGCACATTCGGCAGATCCACGACAGAGTTGGCCTGGGAAATTGAGCCAGTTGCTGATCACTGGCTTGTCAGGTCGAACGGAACGAAACGCATTTGCTACGGCTGAAATGAGAAGCACAGCACAGGATAGATCATATTGACTGGAGCAACTGCGAGTCATGGAGGAGGGTTTTGAAGAGTTTTGTGGTTGGAGCGGTAACAACATAATTAGGGAGAGAGTTCCACCTATTGATAACACGGTTTGAATGGAAATATTTCCGACTAGATAGACGTGAAAAAGAGATAGCTGGGCGGAGCTTAAGGACGTGTTGTCGTAATTGACGATGAGTAGCCAGTATGAAAAGGCGAGTGTAATCAAACCGTAGAGCATTTTGTGTACAAGTACAAGGTCTGCACGGAGTCTACGTGTTTCTAGGGTTTGAATGCCGAGTCGCTGAAGTCGTACTTCATACAATTCGTTGCGGAGCGAAGGTTACCCTTCGTTGAACCTTTTCCACAAGATCAATGTCTCTCTAGAAAAAAGGCGACCAAGCGCAGCTGGCATATTCAAGTTTCGAGCGGACTGGAGCGAAATACAGCGCGATAAAAGTAGTTGTATCCCAGTATCGTAGAGTTCTTTTCATTTGACGCAGGACATTAGTTGCTTCAGCAACTATGCGAGCACACTAGGTGGAAAGTTTAAGAGATGTTGAAAAGGTGACGCCTAAGTCCTTGATAGCATCTATGCAGGGACTTGGTTGACGATGCACAAAACATTGATGACGGGGATTGCGATAGCCAAAGTGCAGGCAGGCGAATTTATTGACATTGAATTCGACGAGCCAGTTATTGCTCCATGTTGTCAAAGAGCTCATGTCATTTTGTAGATCGTCTGTCGCCATTTCAGTCATAACGCGAGGAATTCGGCGAATAATTTTGGAATCGTCCGCAAACATGCCAGCACCACTGCTGACTGAATCGACTAGATCATTTATATATATAGAAGAGAAATAAGACAGGGCAAGGACAGATCCTTGTGGAACTCCAGACGTGACGTGGACCGAGTCAGATCGGGTTCCGTTCACAACAACGCATTGGCTACGAGAGTGCAGAAATAACCGTATCCATAGTAACAGTGGATCACACATGCCGTATGATTGGAGCTTGTGCAGTAGGCGACCGTGTGGTACCTTATCGAAGGCTTTTTTAAATCGAGATAAATGACGTCAGCACAATCACCGCTGTCAATTATGCGCATGAGACAGTCAAGATAATCCAACAGCTGTAGTTCACAAGACCGACCTGAAATGAATCCAAACTGGGAATTGGTCCATAACTTATTGTTCATAACATAATCGACTAGGGCAGTTTTGATGATGTTTCCATTATTTTATAAGGGCCGGAGATCAGGCTCATGGGGCAGTAATTTCGTTTATCAAAGCGACTGCCCTTTTTTAGTATCGGAGAAACTAGTGCAAGGAGCCAGTCATTTGGCACAGTCTTGTTTGACATTGACAATCCAATGTTTTGACAGAAATGGCGACAGCGGGACAGAGCACTCGTGAAGAATTATATTACTGATGTTAACCGCTGTAACTTGGGAACGAGCGATCGTGGATGAGACAGTTTCGGCGTCAAACGGTACAGTAGTAATAGTTGCTGAAGCTGAATTCGGGTGCATCCGCGAGAACACTCGATATGCGTTGTTTTATCGACGCATGGCTAGCTTTAAGTTTCGAGTAACCCAAGGTTTTTTCTTTTGAAGTCGTTGAATGCTCAGAGGGGCACATAAAGGGATTGCGTCAGTCTTGGTGTTTTTGAGATTGACCATTGGGCATCGCAATCACCAGTGATGTCCGTGAGCTTTTGGGCCAATCGGACCGGAATAAATTATATTTGCGAGAATCAGAGACTGACCGGCCCGATGTGACATAAACGAAAAGGGAGAATCGGAGCATGAAGTGATCACTAAGTCCAAGGCCTGGGGCTACCTCAACAGTGGGGACCATTTCGGTTTCATTAGTGAACACCAGATCGAGCACTGCATCATTACGAGTTGGTTGAGTGACGTGCTGAACTAGTGCAGCGTCTATAAATGGATCACAGGAACTGGCCAGCTCCCATTAAACCAGGCGATTTCTCTGTAGTTAAAATCACCGGTGAGTAGAATATGGATTATATCTCGGTATGTTGGCGATGGAGGTGAAAAGGGCACGGTTTTCTGCGTCACTATTTGAGTGGGACCTATATTCGCATAGTAGGAGCAGTTTATCCTTACCTCGCAATGGTAACCAAGCGATAAGAATGTCGTCATATCCGAAGGAGTTGAAATTCTCAACTGGTGTTGGGTTTAACTAGTCAGTGATGTATAAAATAACTCCGCCACCACCACCATTTGAACGGTCACTGCGAAACATAGTAAATCCATCTAAGGACAGTTCGGAGTTGGGGACGGAGGGGCGGCCACATGACTCGCAGACTGCAACCACGTCGACAGAATTATTAGACATAAATAATTTAAACAATTGCATTTTGTTAACTATACTTTGAGCATTAAACGAGACACAGTTTATATAATTTGCAAACTGACTATCGCTAAATATTGGGTTACTGTTATATACTCCGTTTGAACACCATGAAGAACCATTGCCAGAGCAATTATATTCAACCACATGAGATCCTTTCGATGGGACGCTACAGCTATGTTGCGAGTGAACACTAAATGTTTTCAAAGTACAAGAGACATCACATGAACCACATTGATTATTGTTAAAACAACGTTGTTGGTTAAAACTGTTAAATGTTGAAATATTAGATAAAACATTAGACATAAGAACGACTTTACCCGTTACTAGCGAGCATGGGGCGCCACCGCAACTCGTCCGCCTAAAAGGAATACAGACAGTGGATTATCAGGTACGCAGCTGGTATCTAGACCACCGTCTCTGCTGGTAGCTATATTTGATGGCCTGCCCTGAGTTTCATCGTATCGAAGTCGATTTTCCTTCCGCTCGATTATACGGCTGTTGCGAATAATCATATCCTTACCGGTAGACTTCCGAACTGCATCGAGCTCTACCTTTCAGCTACAAGCTCATTCCGCGTCATATCGGGTTTGATGGACAAATGATGATGAGTGTTTGCCATTGGCAATGTTGATTCGAAGAGATTCAGTAGGACATGATGGGTCATCACAAGATTTATCATCCGATGATGCAATACAATATTATATAGGTTTCGTTTGAAAATGCAATATTATATACGTTTCTTATTTAAATGCCTGAATGCAATTGGATATTTTGTCGATGCTTGACCAGCTGTAGCAAATGTATCTATATACTATTAAGATTCTTTAATGTGATGTTCCAATAAGTGCTTCCTCCGTTTGTTGAAACGAAGCGATGTTTCCGCTGAGAGCGCTAGGGGAAAAAGATAAAAATATTTTTTTATCTATCGGTGTAGCTCATAACTCATTTTCAGGTAGATATTTTTTCGATAAAATTTTTAATAGCAAAAGTAGTGGCTACGATTTCTATAGCTGAACGCTAAAAGCTCCGACCACGTGTTGCGGTCCAAAATGATCAAAAATTGGTTCGTAACAGTTCTTTGCCAATTCTGTTCATGCGGGTACCGCTATTCGGGTTAGATGTATAGCTCATCGATATCTATAACTTTGCCGAATATCGGTTTTTGTAAGACCACTCACCCTCCGCTTTTGGTCCGAATATGGTTCGTTGGCCATTTGCCATAAATTAGATTTTTCAAATTTCGACATGGTTTGTGTGTTCGCGCGTTTAAACTAGTTAATATTAGGTTATCAAGCACGTTTGGTTAAGTATTACTAGCAGGGCATCAAGCATGATATGGTTTGTCGTCAGATGCTTGCTTATATATTGCTTTCAGGCAAGGTATTTTTTTGAGTATTTTACTGGGTATTTACCCAACGACATTAGAAAATACCCAACAAAATTTGAAAAAACCCAGAAAAATACCCAGTGTTTTACATAAAAGTCTCGAAAAAATAATACATTCTTTACTCGTTTTTTCGTATTTTAGTCACAAACTTATCCATATTATGATATTCAATGCAAAAACTATAGAATTTTCTGTATACCTCTTAACATACGAATTGCAGGACTTAATGAATTATTCTTAATGCAATAAATATTAAGAAAAATATCCTTTAGTTATACCTAAAATATTTACGTTAAAGCATATATGCACGTAGCGTAAATTGCTATCAGCAATACTGCAGAAATAACGTATACTGACATATAACTAGTGTACAAAAATTTTACTCAACTTCTTTCGAAAATACCCAGCTAATTACCCAGATTCAAATTTGAAAAAAAATCCCTGCTTTCAGTGCATTTACAACTGTGTACATCGTTTCTTTTCTGTACCTAGAATACGATGGTGTCATAACTTAGAATCCGACATGACTGTACCATACATTTCCAGAGGTTTAAGTCGACCGTCAGTGATCCCAGTTTATCTAAAAATTTCGTCTGTCGTCAGCTATTTGGTTTTTCGCTGTCATTTAAAAGTTTTGAGACGCCGAATAGTCGATAGTCCTTAACAAGACTAGCATTTTAATGCTTCAGGGGTTCCAGAGCGTATATACAATAGCATAGATGAAACACGCTCGCTCCATTTCAGCATGGTTTGCGCGATACTATCTCTAATTTTACAAAACGATGATTTATCGTCGACTAATTATTATTGCAGTTTGCTGCGAAGCATGCTAAGAACAAAATTGCAATCAGCGATGAAAATTTACGAAGTATGTCATCGACAGAGTTTCGAAAATTACTCGAGGTACGTCGCGAACGTTTGAATTTGCCAGAAGCATTTGAACACCGGTAGAGCTGATTGTGATTGTGTTAATTTTATTTACCAAAGTCATTAAATATTGGAGACACCCGTTTTTACTGTTGTAGTGTGTTTATGGTTTGAAAATGATTTCCTCTGTTGTGTTACAGAAGTATTTTGTAGTCTGGTATTGAAGATACGTTCACGGACAGAATTAAGTGCACACGCTCAAGCAAGCCACATTTAAACGCACACTGAGTCAAAGTTGTTAATGTTCATACGCACAGAAACCGGATTAAATGCGTTTGCGCCCGCGTGTGTGTTTGTGTGCTTTTCTGTGAACTGAGTTCTATTCGTGATTGTACGACTTTGGACTAATATGATCCTGAAACAACATTTTTGCTTTGTTCGAAATCTTAGGTATTCCGCGCTTACAACTTTCCAATCGACAGGGCGCATTATGGGCGATCCCCACGTTGTCAAATCGCACATCGACAAGTCCACTATGTCGTTCCGCGCTCACTCGGATCCCTATATTCAACTGACACATGATTTATAAATGTCCCTAAACTTTTTTCTGTATGTTAAGTTTTTCAGTGCTCGCCACAGCAGAAGAGGCATACCTTTGTTCTATGCAATCAATCATTGTGTTGAACCCCAATGAAAAATCTGGACCAACCACTGAACAACTGCACACAAGTACTGATCATGATTTCAAATGTATATATAGCGAGATAGATGAACGCAGCCGTTGTCGTGAACGAACAGCGCCTAATATTATATCGTCTTATTCGGCAATTCACAGGCGGGAAACACCATAACTATAAACCCGTTATACGCAATACCAAAGCTGAAGCAATGACGATCAGAGTACTGTATGAATATCGCTGTGCTGTGTTAAGCTTGACTAGTCTCTGTTAGACCCCTTTGAAGTAAATTCCGGTGTTAGACAGGGTTCAATTATTTCGCCGACTTTGCTCAACTTCGCATAGCCTGGGTCATGTGCACCGCTTTGGACTCATAAGATAACGCTGTGTACAACCAGGCCAAGGACAGACTGAATAAGGGCGCTTATTCTGAAGACATTGCCCTCATCGCGGAAAGTGGAGCTCATCATGCTTGATCAGATTAACACCACAGGCAGAATAACGGGAACAGCTTCGAGCACTTTAATCGATTCTGCATTTCCGGCAGCACAATGTGCGGGAGTGGCTTGAGCGAGTCTTTGGTACTCAAAAACTTTAGGGGCGTGAAGAAATTAAGGTGTCTGAAAGAAGTCAAAACATGTGAGAGTAATAAGGTAAAATCAATCGCTTATCAATAGAATAAAATAAAATGAATTATTAATTGGTCTCTTCAATTCTAGAGGTGGGGTGAAGGATGGGCATATTATAGTTTTTTAATTTCAGCGTTTAACCACGTTGGTTTAATTGTTTTAAAATTACAATGGCTAGGTCTTTATCCAATGTGCTACAAATGTATGCGTAATAACAAAAATTGCGAAATTTTGGCATTTCTACAGTTAGTTGTATGTTGAGGGCTATATTAGACTGGGCTTGGGTGGGGAGGCCCCCTGGCATTTTGAACTGCCTCCTGGCAAAAACAAGTGCTTCCGGTCCGCTTCCCTGGCAAAGTTTTGGACCCCCTCCGGCTTATCGCCTCTTGGCAATTTTTTTGGTTTCCAATCGGTTCAAAGTACATAAAATTTGCTCAAAATTTGTACTAATATTCCGATATGAAACCAAAAATTTCGCAAATTTTGTCAAATAAAGCAAATTTAAAAATAGCTTTTCTCAACACCAAAAGCGTTTTGGCAGTGCTTCCGACACGATTTTCAGCATTTTCTTTTGGCAAAATCGGGCGCTCCCCGGCTCGGAATCAGGGAGGCACCGGTTCATGCCCTTTGAGAGAATTTTCAGCGAAAGGAGAGACCAGTTGTATCTATAGACTTTTTGAGGTAGCTAGATGATGATTGTAATTGTTGCACATACGTTAAATGGAGTCAGTTTGGGGAAGTACTAGGGTCTACAACGCTAAAAATTTTGCCTTATTGCTGTGATTTTTATGAATTCAGTGATTTATAAATTTCGAAAGCTTTCACCTAGCGTTGTTTGGTTAATATAATGTTAAGATGGAAAATTCGTACATGAATAGAGAAAAAGCATGCTGGATGTAACCGCAGATTTTTCAACCTTTACTACGAGACCAAGAACGAACTGTTAGCATCGTCAGCCTGTGACACAGCTAAAAATGCTAGCATTTGGCAATTGTCACAAAATCTGGAATTGTTCGGCACTTCCGGGTGCCCTCACTAAGCAAGTATCTTTTATACTTGTGTGGAAAACCCACTAATAGGTACGTAAAATGTACAGCCACGCTTTCGCTTAGAATTACCGATGAGCCTAGACTAATCTTGCTCGCACGCTTTTCTTACCGCCGAATTACCAGTTTCAGACGTTTTTCAACAAAGTGAAATACTCCACATTGTTTTGTGATCTCAGAGATAATTAACATATAAAGACGCAACGGGTGGCAGTTGTTTGTCGCAGGACACTATGCAAGAACCGTTGGGTAATGGTATCGAATTCCGAACGAAACAGTACTTAAAATTATAAATATATTAGTGTTTAATTGACTAGCTATGTCTCTCTGCCTCTTATAAACTATTTAGTAGAAATGGAGGAAAAGAAGCTGGGGAATTCAAGAGCTAATCAAAGATACCACCTTGAACACAAAGATTAAAAATATCTTGTCTTTCCGTTATACAAATAGAAGCAAGAATAGTGCTGAATGGTTTTGTTTGTTAGCTAGTTTTCACTAGTAATGGAAAACTTTTATTGCAAATTTAGCCGCACAGATGTTCAGAAGACATGAAAACTTGGATTGCGGCAAAAATTAGCCGGAACCGGAATTACGACTACTTCGTAATATTTAGCTCTTGGATTTCTAGGTTTCCGGAATAATGGCAAGTAGGTTTGAGTTTGGTCGACTGCAACCCCTATCGGCATCCCCGTCATTAAAGATACTGCTCTGACTGCAGGATTTTTGTTCGACAACGAAAAATGTCTCGCTGTTAATAGAAATTTAATATTACGTAACAATTTAGGCTCAAATATTTGTTTTGTTATAGTACATAAATTATTATCGCTGATTGGTTTACCCGATTGAGCAGTGTCGTATATGCGAAGATAAAGTATTGCTATTGGCTGTTGTTGTACAGGACACTTTCCTAGTGCACTACCCGCTAGTCCAGGTTTAAGCTGATTTGTACCCCGCTAACTCTGGCTTCTCTATAAATGTATGAAAGGGGAAGGGTTCGCATGTGGGTTTGTGGGGTCCGGATAACCGGCGAATTACACCGAAATTTTTGTGAAACACAAACTTCTAAGGGGGGGGGCAGAAATATGTGCGGCGGTAGCACAATATTCGTAGGGTTAGGTAAAAGTCTGTTGCTGCAGACTCTGTTTAAAGATACTTGCTGCTCATTTGCTCCACTGATCATGGACATCTAGAAGCAAACAAACGTTTTAGTTTTGCTTAATCAATTGGCACTGTGTTTCAAAATAGTACCAATATCGGGCTGTAATAGTAATTTATTCCGTGTTCGAATCTGGCAAAATAACATGGTTGGTCCAAAATTCTTCTATTCTTCAGGCGATGTTTTCATTCTTTGACGAAGAATATCAACTCGACCAAAAATCGATGGTCGATGAAGTCCCAAAGATATTTAAGTAAATAGTTTTTTTTATTGTCAAATTTTTTGTTATTAAAAATTTGTCCGATATTCTATATTGTGCCGTTTTCATATTTGATTTAAAATTCTTGGATACAATTTAATAAATATGGTCCGTCTAGATCGTTTAATATATTATTTGTACCGGTAGTCTCAAAATTGTACAAAACTAGATTTTTAGAATGAAATTTCACTTATTTTGATGCTATCGAGTCGAAAAAATTTTATACTAAAAATGGAATCTTAGATATTTGATAAAATAGCATATATTTTCCGTTTTTCAAAATAGACGAAGCTAATTTTAGTCGCCGGTTTGTTTTTCAGTATGTAATTTTTTTGCGATACGATTCATTATCTACATGATAGTTTTAAAGTAGTTTATGATGTGCGTTTAGCAACGAATGTTAGTACAAATTTTTTGGCGCCTAAGTCCGTCTGGTTTAACCTGAGGAAAACCTATAGGACTAGTGCTAAGTTAGGTTACAAGAATCATCTAAATCGAATGGAAAATGACAGAATGGTGCCGCCACATGATATGCAACTTATGAACTTTAAATTATTTTTTATAAACTCTTTCAATAACGTAAACTCGTTTCTAACGACTGTGTTGAGCGAAGCTGAGCTCGCTTTTCGCGTCGATTGCTCTGCCTTGACACCTAATACCATTCTTGTTGGCTCCTAACTTTTTGTTTTAGGACGTTGGGCTATCCGTTTGATATTAAACGTTCTTCGATCCAAGCTTTAAACTCTTTCAATAACGTAAACTCGTTTCTAACGACTGTGTTGAGCGAAGCTGAGCTCGCTTTTCGCGTCGATTGCTCTGCCTTGACACCTAATACCATTCTTGTTGGCTCCTAACTTTTTGTTTTAGGACGTTGGGCTATCCGTTTGATATTAAACGTTCTTCGATCCAAGCTTTAAACTCTTTCAATAACGTAAACTCGTTTCTAACGACTGTGTTCAGCGAAGCTGAGCTCGCTTTTCGCGTCGATTGCTCTGCCTTGACACCTAATACCATTCTTGTTGGCTCCTAACTTTTTGTTTTAGGACGTTGGGCTATCCGTTTGATATTAAACGTTCTTCGATCCAAGCTTTAAACTCTTTCAATAACGTAAACTCGTTTCTAACGACTGTGTTGAGCGAAGCTGAGCTCGCTTTTCGCGTCGATTGCTCTGCCTTGACACCTAATACCATTCTTGGTGGCTCCTAACTATTGGAATTTTGTTTTAGGACGTTGGGCTATCCGTTTGATATTAAACGTTCTTCGATCCAAGCTGTCGGACATTCGTGGCCAATTTTGCTCGCAGCGATGCGATGGCTGACGGATGTCATTAATGTAAGTCGAAGGTACTCAAAATTTTATTTATTAGCATCCATTCTGAAGAAACCAGGCATGGGGTTGTGGAAAACTCTTCCAAATCTTGCGACAACAACTGTTAAATGAGTCTTTGGGTTAATTCCAAGGTATACGTCACACTGTTACGACAATATTTTGATACTCAGTTTTTTTCACACCCCATAGACAAAATTTGGAAACAGCTCGATGTAAGGTTTCGTGGAAAATTTCCGCTTACTTCCGGCAGAGTTGTGCCTCCAATCATGTAGGACTTGTTCTTGTTAGTCTAATAACGCGGCAACAAAACCTATTGATTTTACAGTACTCTTGTTGTCACAATTTAACATTTTATAGCCTCATGGCATACCTCATTGGAGATAACGACACACCTAACGTACTTCTAGAACAATGAAACCAATGTGCTTACCGGGATAAATGCTGTATACAACAATCATTCATGCCCAACAAACAAAATTCTGTTTAATAATCAGTTTTCTTATGCGTTATTGATAAGACCAATGTTGCCGTTAGGGCAAAAGTTTCAGTTTCGCTTCTGTTTACTCACTACTAAATAGTTTTTGTTGATGTGGCTTGCGACTCTTCCGCCCCAGTAAAAAGCAGGTTCGTGCCATAATCGATGCATAGTTTTTGGGTTAAAACATTCTTTAGAAAGAGTTGCAAGCTATCTGCGCAGTCTATATTACCTCCTGATATTATCACAATTACGTTACTTATTTCCTATCCAGGATAAACTGATATATATTTAGTGTCTTCGTCAACAACAGTACATAGTCTCGAAAACGCGACAGAATCGTTTTGAATGGCAACAGAAGAGCAACACATTTAATCAGCGCGTAGTCTAACGTAGTGGAGATTGTGTGTTGCAGGGGCGAAATCTTTTGAATTCCGTCTGTGTGTGTTTGTGATCGGCCATAATTCGGCAACGCCTCAGCCGATTTTCATGATTTTAGGCTCGTTGGAAACGGCATAGACGATTGCCATGTATCCCCGTGCGTTTTTTGACTTGAGGTCAGGTTCCGGAGTCATGTCAAACTGAGGGTTTTTACCCCATTTTTGGTACCCTTCACGAAAGCAAAGCTATATTTATCGTAACTCATGATTTTTCTCTGGTTGTTTTTATTTCGTAGTAAAATCATAAATGCCGATGACTTTTTGTTTTTCGAGTAAGCCTCCGGTTCTAGAGTTATGGGGTTTGAGGTATGGTGCCCCAATGGTTTCTCGACCTAAAATTCAAAAATTTGTTCTGACGTCCTGGGCGTTGAAAAGCTTCACTTGGGGGTTTCCGGACAAGGGAAACTCACCGTCGGTGGTGGTTTTGCTCTGCGACCCATGGTTCCATGGGTGTGGCCCCTCCCCATTGTTCCTCGTTCCAAAATTCCTAATTTTATTGTGTCGTCCTGGGAGCGTGATAGCGTACACTTGGGGGTTTTCGGGCATGGGAAATTTATTGTGGTGTTAGTTTTGTTCTAACTTGTGTGGTATTCATATATAGCATATCGACGTATACTATCGATAGCTGATTGGCTGTGCACGCAAAGGGCGGATATGTATTATGCTTTACTATGCTGTGAAATCTCGATGGAGTTGTTAGTGTACGGAAATTTCTGTATTTATATGTACGATCAAATAATGTATAATTAGAAAGAAATGACATTGTTTCTCTAAAATCCATTGCTTATGTTCTTGATTTACCTTGAGTTTCGACCTTATTTTCCCGACTCCTTTTGTTGGCGTGACCTTGGCGAAACCTCGGTAAACTTGGTAAGTTATTAATGATTGTAGTTTAGCCTGTTCGTTTTTTCAGTATGCTGTGAGCATCGAACCGCTTGAAATACTGTTTCCAGAAGACTTTGGTCTAGCACGGCTACAAAGTGATTTGCCTTTGTCTCAGGTAAGGATGTAACTATTTGTCTAATTTTCTAATTTCAAATTCCATGTAATTATAGTGATAAATTTAGTAAATTGTAAGCTTTTCTCTTATAAATTTTCATCGTATTCAATTATACGGTTCCCGCGCAACAGGAAAAACAGGGGAAACAGTGAAAACTGATAATTTTACAGGGAAAAACAGGGAATTTTGCCATTTTGCAACAGGGAAAAAGTTGTGAATTCTAAAATTAAATTTAACTAGCACTTTTAGGAGAAATTCACGGTCTAACTCGGTTTCATTTTTTGTTTTAGGTTCCATTTATTCCTGGAACCGGTATTAACACTTCGGCTCATGCATCTTCGAACATCAAAATGTTAATATTAATTATATAACTTTAACTGAAAATCAGAAATCGTGGTTTATTCGCTGTAAAATTAGCCTCAAATTGGGCTTGTTACATATATATATATTTCTCAAGAATACAGTACGTATCTCTAGCGTACCGAGTGCTCTCATAGTGGTTGCTCATAATCGCAAACCCCGAATTAATCTCTGTTTAACCAGACATTTTGGGCTCTGGATACAGGGAAATGATATATTGAATTCCGCGGGAATCTGTACAGCTAACGTTTCGGCGTCAAGATTGTACACGTGCAAATTATTTTTTAGTATTTTTCCCTATACTCAAATTTGTTGCTACTGATGCCCAGCTTTTTAGTATTTTATTGAAGCTATTTTCAACTTACTCATTTATGACTAGCGGAGTCAGGCGCCCTAGCGAGGTCCCCGAACTCCTATCACAAAAATTACGCTTCCAGAATCTCTTGATAGCGATTCTGCGCCACTGGACCATTGCTAGGAACCAGTGACGTGGCAGGAACCAAAAGCCCTTTTTTGTTTATTGCACATATATTTTTATATTATAGATCAGTGTTAAATATCAAGTTTACCACGGTTCATATCCAGCCCAGGCCAATGTGCTATGTTTTGTTCGTTTTATTAATTATGCAATAGTTGTTGTTACAAAACTTTGGTGCATCCGTTCCTTTTGCAATTTGTTTGAGATACGAATGACCAGAGTTTATCCTGACCAGGCGCGCACCAACTCGTAATTTTCGTATTTATACACGAATTTTTCGAGTAATATGTTTTTGTAGTCTCATTTTCTGTTATACAACCATTTTTTTCTGGCATTTCTTAGTTTTGTATGTAATATTGTGCCATTGTATCTAGTGTAACTAGTAATCCTTCGTTTAACTCTTGTATGTTATATTAAACTGATTACATTAGGAAGCCCTGTCGAGCCGACATCTTTCATTGTTTACCATTTTGCAACAGGAAAGGCATAATACGAATTTTTTTTCAGATAGATAATATTGCAATGGGTTTTCGCCTCTAATTGAAGGGCACAAATGGATATTTTAAGTGTTCAAATGACATATGGAGCGAGTCAATCTACCTAGACGAAATTGAGTTATGCGTGTCACCGCAAAATAACCAGAAACTGACTTTGTCGAAGTGCCTGGAAAATCTGTGCGCTCACTTCGCTCAATACAATCAGAATTATTCAAAAATGACCTACCCTATGTTCCTGTTCCTAAATCATTGTTTCCAATTATTCTTGTCGGTAAATGTTATTGGAGCAATATGTGCACAGCATGGAGTAACCGGAGTTCCGGTTCCGGCGAAATTCGTGTTCCGGTTGGGGTTCGGGCAAAGGACAAAAACCATACCGGAACCGGAATTCTGGTTTTAAAATTTTGTTTGAAATTTTCCACATTTTTGCTTTATCTGTGGTCCAAACATATGTAATACATATATATACAGTGATCAAGTTTCAATACAACCAAGCAAAAGAAAGGATTAACTCAGTAATTTGCATGTTGAACTTAAGTAGGGCGCATAATTTTAGTAGGAATTTTTCACTTTAACCTGCAGGAGTTTGTTAACAAAACAAAGTCAGGTCAATGCTTGTAGCAGCTATTTTACACATTCAGAAGTCTGCGGTTTATATTAGATTTAAACCGGTCCAACTCGGTAACAGAGTATGGATTATGTAGAAGTACTTAGTTGTAAGCTTGGCTAACATAAATTGCGTCAAGCACAAGCCAGTGAGCTTGCAAACTTTGTAAATCAGTCTACATTGAAGTAAAGTAACGTTATCTGCAACGCAGCCTGAAACTACTTTCTTGGCAATGACCTGTATTTATTGAAACTGTGCGAGCACTATCACATTTTGTCTCATGTATAGCATTCTGATTAGAAAGTTATCATCATCATCTAACTGACGGGCACTGTTTGCACAACTCTAGCCTAAACAGTGTCTATGACCACTGATCAGAAAATTACCTTGTATTATTTTCTCTTAGAACCATAAACCAATAATTTCAAGTTTCCTACAGAACAACATGTAACAAACGTATGCGTAGTAAAGGGAGGCGACTGGAGACAGAGCGAAAGTGTTTTTTTTTTCGCTCCATGCGTTGCAAGCACATTCGTTTGGACGCAATATGCGCAAGAGTGTATAGTGGAAGGCATTTTTTGCTCTGGGTGTCCAAAAACCGACATATTGATCGACAAATAAATATTATTAGCTCCCTCAGTCTCTTCAAAGTTTCAAAAAGACAATAATGTCATCGGAATACATTAAGTTTAATAATGTAAAAGTTATATTTAATACATTTAGATCAACTGTACCTTCATTTCTTTTTGCATGTGTTTTGCTGTATATAAGTTTCGAAGACCAGGTTCGGGTTCCGGATCCGGTTTAAATGGACGGTTCC
>JASANE010018189.1:0-16426 GCA_030248225.1 Trileptium ribeirensis
ACACGTGTACTAGAGGGATACGTTATGAAATTGAGAAATTTCCTGATTGTTTCAGATAGTTGAAATTCTTACCTAATTGAGCTGCATAACTATGGATTTATGAGTATATATGTGACAACTGAGGAGAGATCGTCAGCTGCGATTGCTATATCTTTTCGTTTAAATGTTATTTAAGCGCCGACGATACCCAATGTGAATTCAGATATTAATCTTTCCTCGCGTTTCTTAAGGCTTCATTTGGTGAGGTGGATTCGGGATTCTTGCTGCGACCATTGTTACTGACCGGGAAGAGCTTTTTGCTCATAAACCACGGCGCGGCAGCTGTGCACCGCATCCAGATTGTTTGTTGCCAGTTGGAGCGTTTGAAGATGTTAGTACTGGTTAGTTCGGTTTCATATGAACAGTCATGTGCTGCAGTGTCTGTTTTTTCGTAGCCGGTACCTTTAAATTATACTGTTACTGAGTTTGTCGTAAAATAGAGTTAGCAGAAATGTCGGAAAGCCAATATGTTACAGCTTGATTACACTTATAAACTGTTATTGAATGACTGCCCGCGGCTGGTTACTGGATCTTCAGATGTGAAAGGGCGAGTCATATTCCATCCTTTTGAAATCGCTGCTGCCCCGGAAAAATTAAAAGGCTGTGCTACTATTTGAATTCCTAGTAAGATGTTGCTCTAAAGCTTTTCAATTTTTGATTGATTTCAAATTATGATTTCGAGTTGTGGTTATTGCGAAAATTGAATGTTAAATTTATCTCTGTGCGATGATTCAGCATAGTTGCTGTAATCTTTGTTCTGATAAATTTATTCTTCACAATTTAAACGGGAATTAGTGAGTATTTCAGAATAATTAGCCATGTGCAACTATTTTGTGCATTCAAGCCATTTTGTTTGCTGTAGTGTGAATTTATAAACATGCCAACATTTTCTTTTGAGTTTTTAATACTAACCCGAAATTTTAAAGTCAAGCTAGAAGCTGTTCTAATAAAATCTAAATACCGTTTAGCATGTATTAGGTATGACAGTGAAATATCGAAGACATTATTGTCGCATACCAATGTATTGGGGTAATACCCGATTATCGCTCAGGGATAATAGCATATAAGTCGAAAATAACGAAATTGTAATATTCTAAATGTTAAAGTCGACAATAACGAAATTGTAATATTCTAAATGTTAAAGTCGACAATAACGAAATTGTAATATTCTAAATGTTAAAGTCGACAATAACGAAATTGTAATATTCTAAATGTTAAAGTCGACAATAACGAAATTGTAATATTCTAAATGTTAAAGTCGACAATAACGAAATTGTAATATTCTAAATGTTAAAGTCGACAATAACGAAATTGTAATATTCTAAATGTTAAAGTCGACAATAACGAAATTGTAATATTCTAAATGTTAAAGTCGACAATAACGAAATTGTAATATTCTAAATGTTAAAGTCGACAATAACGAAATTGTACTATTCTAAATGTTAAAGTCGACAATAACGAAATTGTAATATTCTAAATGTTAAAGTCGACAATAACGAAATTGTAATATTCTAAATGTTAAAGTCGACAATAACGAAATTGTAATATTCTAAATGTTAAAGTCGACAATAACGAAATTGTACTATTCTAAATGTTAAAGTCGACAATAACGAAATTGTAATATTCTAAATGTTAAAGTCGACAATAGCGAAATTGTAATATTCTAAATGTTAAAGTCGACAATAACGAAATTGTACTATTCTAAATGTTAAAGTCGACAATAACGAAATTGTAATATTCTAAATGTTAAAGTCGACAATAACGAAATTGTAATATTCTAAATGTTAAAGTCGACAATAATGAAATTGTAATATTCTAAATGTTATAATTGAGGTTGACAAAAATTCACGAGTAATTGCACCAGCGACTGGCTGTCCCGTTGCTTGGTTTAACTCGTTAAACCACATTATTTAAACCTATATTCTATCTAGTTATCCCAAAATGTACCGTCCATATAAAAAGTATTCGCCAATACTACCCTGTTCAACTGCTGCAATCGGAAGCCAAAACCACGATGCTGTGCTTAGTCGATGCACCAGAATTAGTGACCAAAAATCTTGATCCATGTAACGATAAGCAAGTTGCAAGACACCTGCATCTTCTTCATCAGACGTTTGAGGACGTTTAAAAACTTTTTGGTTGAGAATAGTCCAGTGCAGATTTCACTTTTGACATCGCCGGAAGAGCGTTTGATAGATCCAGTGGTTAAACTTCAGAGTTAGCTTTCACTAATGTTACCTGCCGTGCTGAATTGTATATGTGTGAGACAGAAGCTCTTAAAGTCCAGACTCAGCAACAACTTTTGCGAGAAATTAAACCGCATGAGTAGAGGCCACCTCATGATGTTGATGCGCTTCAATCAACGTAGCATCTCAGCCGTGCATCTTTGCTCGAGTTTTTAAACTGGTCTGAAGCTCTGGCACATAAGATATAGCATGATTTCGCGCTAACGTAATTGAATATAATCTTGCATAACCCATCTCGCTTCTTTTAGGAACATAGTTCCAAAATAAAAGTCCATTAGAACGTACTCGGAAAATAAAATCAAGGCGCACAGCAAAACGGTTATACGAAAAAATTTTAAAACCGCTACTTGTGAGTCTGTTCTCTCAATTCACCTTCTTATGCACTCTAAGATACGCAGCTGACTTAAGCAAGGAAATTATTTACGCTGTTCGGCCTAATAGCAAAGTTTAGTCCCATCATGTAATCCTGTACTTATCACAATTACCTACATTGCATCGTACGCATTCTGTCGAGCTGGTGGTAACGTTTTATGTGCAACTATGCGAATAATTTTCAAAAATACAGTGGCACTAGTAACCTATAGAATTTTGTTGATCCCACCCAACATGTAATTTCATTGTTGAACTTATGCGCTGTCGATTTAGTGGCGCACAATCCGCGTATCTGTGGGACTGCTATTTTAGGGATTTCACAGCAAATTTAAACCTTGAAAAGTAATTAGGCGAAAAATTGCCATATTTGTTAGATAACGGGATATCACTGTGTTGTTAAATTTAACCAGAGTTCCAAAAATTCCGATTAGTCTGACAAAGAGAGCATGTGGGAATTGTTTAGTAACAGTACGGACATAAACTGTTGAGAAATATGTAACTCAACAATATGCAACTTAACGATAATAAATAAATTTATACTCATAACAAAAAAATTATGACAAACGTTTTAACTCACATTGAAGAGCTCGGAACTGATATATAACGTAGTGCTATTTAGACCGAAAATTCCAGTTCCAGGAATTAACTTGTGATTTAGTTGTCAATGTAATGCTCTGTTTTAATTTTGTCTTAGATTTAATTTCAATTTTAGACTGTTAAGTTCCAACGCATCCGGACTTTAACAAGAGTTTGTGTCTCTCAAATTATATAATTCGGTGGGCGAACTATCCTCGTCACTGCTTCGTTCGCAGCTCTAAAGTTAAAGGAAATAAGGAGTTTTGTGAAATCAGCAAACTTAGAAGCAATGATATTTGCAGATCTTTTGGGCGAGCAACAAAGATTCTAACTAGAAAAATGTTATGCAAATGTGTGACCTCTAAGGATATGTTCCTGATGGACAACAACAAATATCTCATTGCCTGCATATTTTCAAACTGAAAGGAGTATATATTACCACTTGTAGTTTAAATTTAGGATGTATCTATGTACGTATTTTAATATATGGTGTAAACGTTCAAGTCTGTTGTAAACATGAGAAATTATTTATTTCTACTTTGTTAATGTGTATGCTATTATGGACGCCATTGAACTGCATCAAATTACTTGAATATTAAATACTTTAAAAGTAATAATATAGCTATATAAATAATTGTATGTAAACTAGTTTGTAGAACCTGTGCTCCCTTCGCATGGTGCAACTAGCGGAACAGTTTTAACTGTGGAGACTGTTTCAAAATAAACATTGCAGAGTGGAACCCTGTTATCGCCATATCTCCACTGTTTGTATACCGTGGCTGTGTTTGTTTAATGAATTCTTTGATTGTCTAGGGCGATTATGGCAAAAGTAAAGCTTATGAGCGTATGTGAAACACAGCTTATAATATTCTCGGTATAATTAGCGCAACCTTGAGCTTACCTTAATCGGCAAATCTTTATATGAACCTTAAACTTTCACAAATTCAAACTGGATGGATGCCTTTTCTTGTACAGAGCATTTTCTTTGCGATATTACATAGCAGTTAAGTTAAATATCGTTTAACTTTGGTATTGATTTAGTTGAGTGCAATAGAATCTTGATCATTTGCCTACAAATTTGTTCGTATCGTTTAACTATTTTGGTCGAATCATTATTATTAAGGTTGATTATTTCAATGGTTTCAAACTTTACGTTATGAACATTTAGCGCTATTAACTCAATTTATTATGTCAACAACATCAAGGCATAGCAGAAAAGAGACTACTTTTTAGTGTCGACGGAACGGAACAAAAAGAAAACAAACAATGGTGAGACCGTGTTGGTTGTAATTGTGGTAAATGCGTGTAAATTAGCTTAATTGCTATATAGATTCGATTTTACAGTGTAAAGAGGCGTAAATCGGTTTCGTCAAAGCAACGTTTATTAGTGGCAATCTATTTTATTTGTGGTGATTTTTGCAGTTATTTTGGTGGTAAACTGCGATGTTGTCACCCTTAAAATCTTTTAAAGCCCGCTCGCGGTGGTCTGATTGATGTTATTACTGTAAATACAACACAGTTGTGTAGGCGAGCTGTAAATGTCTACCTCTATTGTCGTAAAATGAGAATAAAATACCCATTACTCTGTACATTGCTACGGCTATATTGAAGTTGATGTGAAGCTTACAATGACAGAGAGCATTCTGATCAAAGTTTTAACGGTTAAATGAGATTTATATTATTATTTTGTGCAAACAGCTAAATTAAGAATATAAAAAACGCTCTAGAGTTCTAGACGTTTCTTAATCATAAATAAGTATTATTGAGGTAACACTGGTATCATAGGATTAGTGTTAAACAAACATAATGTGTAAGCATTATTTGGCAATATCGCAATAGGTATTTGCTTAATAAAGGTATGTCACAAAAGGAGTAGAAAATGCTTTACGTATGATTATCGCGAAAACTATTTAGATGAACGTGATTTAAGGATCGTTTAAAGTTTTTTCACATTGGAAATTTCAATTAGTGACTGGGGCATTGCTTAGTCTGGTTGTCACGCATTCACATAATATCACAGGTCAACGACATACTATCAACAAGATATCGAACATTTCACCAATTAGGTTTGTCCTTACCCCTCACTGCGCTCCGACGATCGTGAAGTGGTGAAGTCGAAATGAAGATGACAGAATGGTGTATGATGGTCCACAGTGGATATTTCACGAACCAGTGAACCTGAAATTTCACAGAATTCCATTAAATGCTGTGTCTACACCAGAATTCCGGAATTATGTTCCCAACTGCTATTCTTTATTACTGGATCACTATTCCCTTTTCATTTATTGATTTCTTGTAAGCTGTGTCCTAAGACACGTATAGTATACAATAGACCTATCACCTATAGAATATTAAAAAAGACAACCTGATAACAAATTTTGATGTTACCGGCTGTGTAACCCTGACTTCGATGTTGCACATTAGCATATCAAACACAAAACCAATGCATCTACACAATATCACATACAATATCGTTTCAATATACAGCTATGTAGATACAGTAAATTAGTAACGCGTAAGCGAGGGTGAAACGAAGCGAGCGTGGTTTCCTTTTTAAGTTGTAATTTTGTTTAATCAACTGTAACAGGCTGTGTTTGATAGATGTACCACCCTAAAACCTCTTGAACCTGAATACATTGAAAACCTTAAAACGCCTTCAACCCTACACCCACCGAAAACAACGCACAACGCATCAAGTATTTGTGCCGACCTCTAAATACCCAAACCATCGTATTCAGGCTATCGGAAAACCAATATCAAGAATTTCTGTTGTCTTGTACGCAATACGTAACCTAGCAAATGAAGACAGACTATATTTTGTAAATCCGGTTCATTGATCCTAAACCCATTGAAAAACATGAAAATGCATTAAACATGGATGCTGGACTCTAGATAAGCAAACAATTGTATTCAGAATATCGAAAAAATTCTTTATATACTGTTTTTGATGCCATGTACGAAACTACTAAAGACTGGTTATTTTCTGGAAACCATGTTCATTCACCCTACACCCAATGAAAACGTCTGAAAAGGCATAAGGTACTCGCGCTGGACTCAAGATAACCAAGGTTTCGTATTCAGCCTACCGCAAAAACTATATAAACAATTCTTGGTAAACCGTGCACAGTAGGTAACCGAACAACTGAAGACAGAGTCTATTCTGGAAATCGGGTGCATTCACCCACAACCTAATGAAAACGCATGAAAAGTCATGAAATATACATTTTGGATAGTAGATAACCGATTTGTTAAGCCTTACAATACCTACATATAAACCATTCTTTATGCACTGCATGCAATACATAACCAAACAAACGAAATTGGACTACGTTACGATAATCAGGTTCGTCCGTCACAAAACCCTTGACATCTCATGAAAACTTATAATACAGTCAATTTAGACTATAGGTAGCAAAACCATCGTATCCGGCGTGCTTGATATGGTAAAGGGTCGACGAACCATATTCGGGCACATAGCTGCAAGGGGAGTGGCACCACAAAAATGTCATTATCGAATTTATAAACCTCGATGAGCTGTTTCTAGAGGTCTCCATTTTTCGATACGAAGCTTGTGTCGTGAGATATAGGCAGCGAAACATTATTACCCGTATGGCTAGATTTGGCAAAGAACCCTTAAAACCTGTTTTTGCCATTTTGACTCTGAATATAGGGTCAGAGCTGTACGCGTTTAACTAAAAGGCACATCGTCGTCACAAAAAAATTGTAGAAATCCGTCTATCCGAAAACGAGTTATGAATGACAGAAACAGATAAAAAGGAAATTTTAACACGATTTTTCCCCTTAGCGCCGTCAGAGGAAACTCCGCTCCAGTCGCTCTCTCCGTTTCAACAATACATGTACAATTTTACATAATGGCACACGATTGCCATTTATGGCAGTGGCTACCGCCAGTTACCTCTGACCTTGAACACGTATTATTTCAATGCGTTGATAATCGATAGTTTTGATATTGCAGTTCTGAATAATCTTTGACATCGGTGGGTGAATATATTTATACAAACGTTCGTTATAAATTGTGAAAAATGAAAACTGAAGATTTTAATATCTCAATCAATCTTAACAAAATTTATTACTAGGCTAGTCTACGTAATAATAGATTTTTGGATTGTATAAAGTACAATTCTTGAAATTCTACGGTGACTTCTATAACTCAGGTAGCGCTTGCGTGTAAACAAATATATAAATTTGCTTTTATCTCCGCCTGTTAGGTTTAAGTGGTTAAGTAATACCACAGCATTATATTTTAGCATCAAACCATAAATGGTTTTGCTGTTGTAGTCTGTAACTTGGCTGTTAATCAGCTGTCATTTTATCGTAACTTAACACTGTTATTGCAAGTGGCATCCTCAAAATTCAGTATCTGTTTAGGATCGTCGATGATGGCTCTGAATTAAATGAGATATATTGACAGCAATATTTAATGTATATATCGGTAAATACAATACTTACTTAGGTTAATTTTAGGCGCCCTGCTTGTAGTGTGCCGAAGATGATATATAATCCAAAACGACAGTGCCATGGTAACACTATGAACACATTTTGAAATCAAAGTATCACTGGATTCAAAAGACTTACATCATTTTGCAGTGAACATAATGCTATAATGGTGCGTAACTAATAGAAACAAGACGAGATTTCAAGGAAGGCTTTGTTTTTTGCAGCCAAAGCTATTGATGTATAATTTGTGACACACTTGTGTCATCCTTTTATACTTATTACGAAGTTGAACGTATACAAATTTAAATATAGCATTAAAACAACTTACATTTCACAGCCACTAACACCTAATACACCATACACTTAGACGCCTCGTGGGCTCAGGGGGCAGCCGGTTTAGAAGCCGAAGGAGGGAGGACGATAACCGAGGGAGGTGCTCTGGGGTGTTCAAAAAAGTTGACGACCTCTCCGCTCCGCCGCGCCCCTACCTCCACCCACTAAAATTTTAAAAAGTTTAGCAAAATTTAGCAAAGGTAAGGTGAAAGTTGGGCACAAATTGGCTTAAGATGGAGTCCGCGGAGGGGGATTGCGGAGAGCGGGAGTTTGTGGAGCCTCAGGGGAGTCGGTAGGGAGTACCGTACCTTTAATGGGGCAGACCAGAGCCTCGTGGTTGTCCGAGGCCTGAGGCGGGGGCAGCCTCCCTGAACACCTGAAAGCTTCGGCATGTTAGAGATAACCATACTGAGCAGAAGGGATAAAGAACAAGGCGCAAGTCTTAGTGATGGATGTGGAGGTTTAGGTGGAAACTAAATCGGAGGCGGCATGCTTGTTCCTCTTAGGGTCATGTCAGCCAGACCCAAGGCACAACCGATCAAACTAAGGGACAAAACCTTTACTTCTAAATTTTCGGTCTAAACTATCACAAGAGTAATAATTAACCAGGGCCATGGCCTTCAGGGACAAGAGATCTGATACGCTTGGTCCTAGCCACGAAAGGCAACAGGCGCACATATATGTGCCCTGCTCTAAGCCTATAAAATCCATGTTTAAACACCCAGAGTGCCCTAAAACATCAAATAAAGCCGATTTTTGTTGCTCAGTTTCGTAAATGAGTTCTTTGGTACAATTTTGTCTGAATTCGGGGCTGCCAACCCCTTTTGGTGGCCAAGGGACTGAGCACGCAGTGCCGATGCGTTAAAATTCGTTATCGGATGGACTAGACGGATTCCGGAACGCCAGATAAAGTTCAGATTAAAAATTTTTCATTTTCACTAGCAGGTGGCCTGTCAGAGTAAAGGTCATACCCTGCTCCCGGTCGCTTACCCCTTGCATGCTCAGAGCTCGTTACGAAAAAGGAGAAGTGTATCGGTAGATAATGTCAACTAAAAACGGACCACGTCGGAAACCCTATCGATGGTAGGGAAGTGGAAAATGCTAGAACTCGTACAATTTAATTCTTATCTGGAGCGTGGATTCTACGAAGGCACAAGATTCTAGCCCCTCTAGAAAATGCTAGCATTCTTCTGGTGTGCGGCACGTAAAGGATCATTTCTTTCTGAATGATACACGTAGTTCAGAACAAAATTAGACGGTCGATTTGGGCCTAGCGTGAATCTAACCGATACGTCACTGGACTCAGAGCGCCCCGAAAACCTGCTCGGTGTACTTAAGACTGCCCTGCCACTCCTGCGAATGTCGGAAAATATATTTTAACCTCCAAGCAATCGATGCTCTTTTATATCGTGAAACTTTCTTGCCGACCCTCGATGCAGTTTCACACTGTGCAGTTTTCGACGAAAAGGCTGTAGATTAGCGCGGTGATCTCAGAAATTTTTGGCATCCGGACAAGCCCCTATGGGATAAGCCTAGCGTACAGCTTAAAATTCAAGTTGCATCGCTGGTAGAAAGCGACAGTGTCAATTAGGGCTCTGTTATTCTTTTACTTTCTCGAAATCGGGAGAAGGCCTACTTCGCCAGAAAACTTTGTAATTATGTCCATTCATAAAGTAGTCTCATGAGCGAAAATCGCTCTATAGGTAAACCCTAATCTATTAAACCTATTGCCTCAAATGAGATCGGGAATAAGGTGCGTCTTCGTCTTCGAGTGGACGTACATCATTCTAAAGTCACACCATACACAAAAACTTGTCTGTTTCCATGTGAAGCAGTTCATCAAAGGTGGTAGAGCATCTAGATAACCCCTGGAGTAGTGGTTGGTGATGTTTCTTCTCAATTTTACCCAATGTGAGCTTACCTCAGGCGCAAGGGGTGAGAATATTAACTCCCTTAGTGTTCGTAAATCATTTCACATATATTAACAGCTGGTTACGTCATCTTTACTAGTTGAGTATCAACCTCACAAGTGTTGAAAGCTTCTCTAGATTAAAGTGATACTTGCAAACGAGCGATGAATATCAATCGCACAAGAGTGGGCCCGCTTCAATGTTCTACACAGTATTTCGAAGAAAATATAGAATCACCCGCACGAGTGTTCGTCGCCCACTTGGGGTCTCGTACACCTAACTTGAGTATCATTGTTAATTGTGTTGCAGTACGCTACATATGCAAGCAAACACAAGCATAAAATCTCAAACTCACCATCGTAAGCTTAATTAGCATGCACAATAACATACTCGCAACACCTCAAGTATTAAGATTACTAGTGTCCATAGGTACTCTTAGTATGTGATAACGAAACAGTTGTGGTTATGTTTTTTTCACGTAGTATGGCAATTATGCGTAGGGTCATCGGTACAAAATTTATATCGCGACCACTTTTGTACACGGGCGTTGTGAGAGAACATCAAGCCTATAGACAACCAGGCTTAATCGAAAATTATAGATCCAACCTCTCTGGGATGAGGAGGTTCAACGCCATGGGACTCAGAAAGGGAGGGAAATGCAAGTCAGCCTTTTACTACATGTGAGCAGGCTTAATGGATGCCTCTCCCTCGGGTGGCGTTCAAACCACTAGCGCGTGAGCCAGAAATATGTGGGCCAGGTAGAACATATGGTAGACCCGTCTGCGAACCAGTAAACTTACCTGGTCCCTCAGGTCAATCATCGGTTCTCCGGGGAGGCGGCAAAGCCGGCATCGCAAGGCTATCAAATGCAAAAAATGATGCAGCTGGGCATCCCTTAGGGCCAGAACTAATCCTATACATTATGACCCATTAATATGTTTGGAATTTAGAATTTTTGTGTAAACTGACAATAATCGCGTTCTACAAATTGTCCTAAAATTTGATTCCTGTGCAGCAACTAGTTCAAAGACCATTTTTATACAAAATTTTTGAAGGCCGTTGGACCGGCCTCAGCTCTCTGAGGAACATAGATTTTAGTATCGGCATAGACGTATATTGTGTTCTGGATATATAGGTGTGTATGAATTTTGACGTAAACGAATAGAAATTGAATGTTTGTGAGATTATTTTCTGACTCCTGCGAGGAAACATGTCTATTTTTATTTTTGGTATTTGGTTATCACTCCATTAATATTTAATACGCTTTAGAAATACGACTTTAGCATAAATAATTTTGCTGTTTTAAACATAATTGCTTTAATGTAAAGTGAAAAAACACAATGTAAGACAGATAATAATTCATTGACTCGATCGAAGGCTTTTATGATTCTGAAATTTTTGGAGATAGAGCCATATTTTGTTGAAAATGAATTTGTGAATGATGGAAGCTCGCACGCCAAATAAGATCATTTATCCACTGCGACACACATGTATAGGCATGTCTGTATAAATTGCAGCTGGTGAAGGTTGATAATGTAATATTGGTGAATTTGCAGCGAATTAATACAGAATAATGTAATTCGATTTCAGCATGAAGTTATGGGTTTATGAATTTATTCCATTAAAGTATTTTCATTTAAAACAATTGCACTAATGTTAATACATCAGTGGTTATCCGAATTGAACGTCCACCATATCTGAGAATATGTTTGGCAATCATTTGTAAATATCTTATGCCTATGTAGTAGCTATGAACTATCTGTTAGGCTGCCCCATTACAAGAATTCAAGAATTGAATATGTCGTTCAATGTCGTTTTTGCCCAACAAATGCTCAGTGTTCCACGATAATAATAAAAAATGTTAGCAAAAATATTTTGTAAGATATTTCTTTGGCCTATAGCAGATTTTGGTCTTATGGATGACAGGCATTGTATGGCTCATAATTTGACATACGCTAATTATTTGGAATGGAGTATCAGGAGTTAGATTTGGATGAAGTAGTTGTGAACATGTCAGACGGTAATAGATGCTGAACTTCTATTTAATAACATTGCCAATCCAAGATTTTTTATGAGAAATACAACAAATGTACTTCATAATTAGAAACAAACACAAAGAAGTCTTTTGTTTATGAAGCATATCTTTTAGAAGTTTACATTATCACAGTCATGATTTTTCGCTCAAATATATATGAAAAAGTGCTATTATATTTTATGACCATATTAATACTGTTACAGAATTATAGCAACTTATTTCTGGGTAATAAAGTGATTGCATGCAACGCTTGCGGTCATGAATGCAATTTGTCAAAAGCTTCTAGTCTTATCCTTGCAATGATTGAACCTACAATAACTTGCTCTATTGTACTAATGGAACCATCATCATCATTACAGCAAGCAACTAACGAACCACTAAATTAGCCATGTTAGCTTCAAAATGAATTTCTATCTATCTATGTTCAGTTCAGTTCAGCTAGATAATGTAGTTTTAGTCTTTTTAAAGCTTCTATATAAGAATACTACCAAATAACAAACCCACAGGGGACATAATTATCTGTATAGCAAGTGGTTTTAATGTTTTTATATGCCATGAATTTTTAGTGAATTTGGTGAATATAGTTTATTTGTAATGAGAATAAATGAAATATAAGAATAAATAAATAAATACACAAATAAATAAATAAATAAATAAATAAATAAATAAATAAATAAATAAATAAATAAATAAATAAACTTGCAGATTTTCTTATCGCTAAAATGTCTACTTCTTAGTGTAGAATATGTAGTTTAGAGAGAGGTATACAGCTATATTAGCATCAACCTACAATATGAGCTGAATATCGACCATTTCACTTGACTAGTTGAATATATACAGCCAGCTATGGCATATTTAAGACTCAAGATTTAGAGATGAATTGCTGTACATAATGGGATCAATAAGAATCATATAGCAAGAGCGCTTGTCGAGATATAACCGTTTTCGTGTATTTTAGATCCCACGGTCCTGTTTACAACCCTGTTCTGAGCCATCCCTGGAGCATAAATAATGACAAAACAACATACCATATGCAAATAGAGCATGAACTGCTCCAGAAGATGAATGAGACCAATAACATCAATAAACTTGAGCAGTCGTGGAGATGCTGGCGTTTTCGTGTATTTTTGGGTGTCATCGGCCTATTTATATACCATTTTTCACTCGAATGCCAGATCCTAAAAAGCACCGTATCAAATAAGGCAAATTTGAGTTGTAAAATGTTACTGCAGTGGGCATTACCCGGTTAAAACAAAATTAGGCCACCAGTTGTTAGTATACGTCGACGCTTTGCAAGACTTATTGATTCAAATAAAACAGTCTTTGCATTTTCTTTTGTTTGAGTTGAGAATAACTTTTTGTCTAAAATTTTTTTCTATAGTTGGCAACAAAGCTTAGCAACTAAAATTAAGCTAGTTTTAAACCACAAAGCCAACCAACCGGTTCTATTTTACAGTTCGTTCAAATTATATTAGCATTATTATGGGGGAATAAGTTTGTTGTGACCTGTTGCCTGCACGGGAATGTTCTACTGAGTGGCTGTGACACTGTTTTCTATAAACGTTCTTACTTGCGGAAAAATTGCAGTTGCAGACCAGTGTGCTACAACCTACACGCTTTTGGCTATCGCCATATGTAGCAGAATACCCTCAGCAGACAAAGATTTAGATCCCCAGCCATTCCTTCTCATTCTTAAAGAAATTCAAACGCCATACATAACACATGCTGTCTGGCCACATCAAATGTGTAACATTTTATTTACATTATACTCATGAACGATACTTGAGTTTCCAGGACATGCTAAGATTATCCTCCTATAGCAGAGGAGAGAATTTTGACATGAGTGCGATAGGGCAAAAAATTATAAATTGTAGGCGTTTAATTGTAACTTGATTCTTTGTCTTAAGCTTAGGATTAGGCCTAGAGAGACAAAATATTCTATAATCATTCCTGGATGAAAACTTAATGCATCATTTACGATAAGGTGCGTGCGCGTGGTCTTAGTTATGTTACGCATTTAAATGGGCAAGCTATTTTGTCACACAGACAGTTCAGCTCGACTATTAACGTTTTGAATAGCCTAGCTAGGCTTGTGTTTGTCAGCGACTGTCGAGCCGGGCTGTGCTTTTGTCTCCAGGCGTTCAGCTGAGTCCCTATAACTTAAGCCAGAAACCATTTAGTCCGCGAACATTACTTTTTTCTATATGTATCTAAATAATGCCCCTAAGGCCGCATACTGCTTATAATGTTAATTGTATATATTAAAACACACATTTAAATATTTGACTTAGAATTAGTGTGAAAATACAATAGAATAAAATGCTATTACACTAAGCACAAAATTTCTCAACTAACGGTCCAGCCGGACGCTACGTTTGTCAGGCAGAGTCTAACTAAACTCCCTGTTTTTCACATTAAGACTAGCTAACCTATCTAAATATACCATACCAGTCCAGCTAAGCTATGTTCACGAGAACTATTTGAGTTGGACGCGTGACATAATTTTTCCATGGCGCACGGATCTTATCGTAAATGATACATAAAAATCTGACACACTGTCGCGGGGGGAAGCTTGAAACGATCCGATTTCCTTGATTATTATACTGTCATGCTCATATTATTTTATGTATATTACTTTTTACGAATTAGGTACAGTACCTTTGATTATTAATTACTTTTTATTTATGTTACATTATATACATGCATACGTGTACAAGGTCCGCCGGATTAGTATGTAAGGGAGATGACATTAAATAGTATTATATACTATTTATTGTAACACATTTACTAATTTTTTTAAAGAATGCGTCCATTATCGCTGGCAGACCACGACTTAATAATTAATCTCATACGATCCGATTTTCCTTGATTATTATTCTGTATTATTTCATGCTCATATTATTTTATGCATATTATTTTTTACGATTTACTTATAGTACTTTATATTATTATTATCTTTATCTATATTACATTATGTACACGCATAATGCTGCGTTCACGTTATAATGACACCGCTGTTTGGAACTTTTGTCTCTCTGTAGTCGCCAATCAATCCGTATAGACAGTCAGGGTGACATCCATACTGTAAATCAATTCCCGAGATGTACGACACACCCCTAGCTAACCCCTTTTTATTTGCAGTGTCGTACACACCCTTAGCTGCCAATTTGGCGCGAATTAACGATACCGGACACCGTCTGTAGCTAAGGCTTTTTATTGGTCAACTGTGATGTGTAGTTTTTCTTAAATTCTCGATATTTGTATCTAGGTCATATGCGAGGTGATGAAATAATGCGGCACACTGTAAATAAAACTGCAAGAAGACATGGTGTGCTTGACACTGTCAAAAACTGGCAATACCCCTTCATAGCTACCTTTGAAAAAATTTATAAAAACCTGGGGGTGTCTAAGACATCCAGTTGTCGACAGTGTGCGTGACATTGAGTGGTGTACATTGGTTCCAAACGCTGGGAACATTATAACGTGAATGCCGCATAAGTGTCCTAGGTCCATCGGATTACTGACTGGGAGAGATGATACTAAACAGTATTATATATTATATTATGTATTATAACATATCTATCAATTAATTAAGAGTTGCATCCATTTTCGCTTGCAGACCACGATTTAATAATTAACTAAGAAGAAAGATTAAAATTTCAATCATTAAACTTGAACTAAACATGGTCCAACATTCTATTTTGTAATAACCGATATCGAATCGCAAACCTTGTTACGAAAAAGTGTATAAATTCATTCGGTTTTCGCTAACCGAAAATTGTTTAATCCAAGTGCCAGAAATTAAACCTTGTGCTCGAACAGAATTTTGATGGTTTTCAATTTGCTGAAATCTGTTCCTTAATGCTTATGAAGTTTGCAAATGATTATTGAGTGCTCGCAAAGAAATTTAATGCAACATTGATGTCATAAGCAAATCGATCTTATATTAAATATATTGGTCGTCGCGTACAAAACCCGCTTAATTGAAACTCAACAAATTTTGGTTTTCAAAAATTTCAGTAATTTTAATCAAATTTTCGCGAAGAAAAAATGGCTAAATTTGGTCGCAGAACACTGTGTTGGCGAACAGTTTTTACGCCGTATTTCAGTTGGCCAAAAGCGTTGCGTAACAATTTTTATGCGAAATTACAAAATAGAATGGTTGGTGGGGACACGTTAAGTTTAGTAGCGCATAAGCTGAAACAAATTTCTTCGTACAACAGATATACAAAAACAGTGAATAACGATACGTGACGTGTTGTAGTCATAACGATACAAGGTCGAAATGTTTGTAGAGTAAGTTACGAAAGATCGACCGCTTTACGCGCAAGAACTGTCTGTAATTTTTAGAATGAATTATCACTCGCTGATATGACAACCTTTCGGGTTCGAAAATACGCGTTATTCTGTGCATAAAATGACAAAGACTGGGAATAAGTTAACCGATCAAATGCTAA
>JASANE010018191.1:0-61491 GCA_030248225.1 Trileptium ribeirensis
GCTCAAACGATGTCATCTGATCTAAGAGCTAAGCTAAATATTGTAATGGTTGATTTCGTTGACGAAGTATTTGGTAGGCTCGTTATTTCAACAAAAAACGATAACCTACGGAAATACAGCATCAATCAGCGGGTTTCAGATCTGAATAATTGAGAGCACTTTTTTATGGATAAAATGACATGAACTTCCACATTCTACAATTGGTGTTAGAAGACAACGCTCCCTTTCAATAATGTAACAAATTCACGTTTTGTATTGCATATTACGACCATTTCCCGCAAAACTAAATGTTACTTTCCATTTTACTCTTGCCATGTTTGTTATCTGAAGAATAAAACTGATCCTTTTTCTTTCAGATATTTGGGCGTTGATTAAAGCACGCTACCATTTATCTATATGAGAACTGATAAATTTTACGCGTCCGTATGTCCGTCCGGCTAGTTTTTCCAAATATCTCAGGAAGAACAAGTAAATACATTCTCATGCTGTCTTTTGCATATGATAGCTTGCAGTCTGGCTCGTGTCTCCATGTAGGTTACATTATGCAACCCACCCACGGGGTAAGGTGACCCCCTTTAATGAGGGCCCATCAATTCTTGTGACCAAGCGAAAATTGGGTTTTTAGTTATATCTCAAAACTCATGTCTCTTATCAAAAAATTCGCCTTGACAACATCTACAACTTTGTTGGCCAACACTTTTTTGACAGGCTCTTGCATAAGGAGATAAGAGCACAAAATAGGGTCCCAAAAGGACACGTTTTAACCCTTTATATATCTATATCATATTTTAAACTGGAATTATATGATTACTATAAAGGTCTTCGGGGTCACTGAAAACAATGGAGTGATTTCTTTGAATGTATGTGTGACCAATTTAAGCTTTTTAGAATGGTACTGTATCCTTAGGATTTCGTCATTTTCAACATGATATTATAATTCGTAATACTTGCGGTTACAAACGTTTTCGAAAATGCCTCAAACGGTGACGTGATTTATTTGAGTGTATCTGTGACCGATATAGACTTTTTTGAATGGCACAGTATTCCATCAGGACCCTTGAGCGATGCATGATTCCGTGATTTTGAAGCTAATTTTGTAATTTGCTGCATTTATGGTTGAAAAGGTTTTCGAGAATGCTGAAAACAATGAAATGATTCATTTGAGGGCATCTATTACCGATGCAAACTTTTCGAATTTGTACTGTATCTCATGAGGCTAGGGAGCAAGAACCAACCCATGCTGTGATTCCGCTATAACTTATCACCGCCCGCAATGAGTTTTCTCACCCGTTTTGTATATTTCTGCAAGGCTGTTTTAACTACATACACAGTTAATATTCTCAAGAATGACAATGCTACACTGCCACAATGTGATCCGCTCATGACAATAACATAATGATATTATGATGGTTGATGTACGCACTGGAATCAGATTTGCCGGGTCAGGTGTCAAAGAAAGATCCGAACCGTGATTTATTTAGGTGCTCTTGCGTGTATTCTCGGTGCCATCCAAGCAAGCAAACAACTAACATCGAAAAATATTACATATATGTGACATTATCGGTTTTGCACAAGTTTTCCCCAATAAAACGATTAGTTTAAATGATACCACACCTGAGTCAAGTTGAGTCATTTAACTTTGTCTGTGTGAATTTCCCTGTACTTCTTAGAACCATTGCGAAATTTTTGGTGCGGCGCATGGGTGGAGCGTGAAGACAACAATAATATGATATTAAGTAGACAAATGAATTATTTATTATACACCACTCGACAATGATGTACCGGAATCACGCTCCACCGATCCCTGATCTTTAAGATTGTTTTAAATTGATTCGCACTTTCTCAGAACGTTCCTAAATACTTGGGCAGTTATATAGCAAATACTGTAAGATGTGTACACGAAGATAGTAAAACGGACTGCAACAATCAATTATGTATATAGATTTTATTCTACCACTCATTTTGCTAGAATCCAATTTATCAAAATAAATCTAGGTAAAATCAGGTCAAGTTAATTGTGGAGAATTTATTCTAGTTGAATTTATTCAATATTTTACAGTGTAATGACCTTAAATAAACTTTAGCAGAATTAATTCTACAAAAACACAATAAATTCTACTCAATTTTAGTTTACTTTTACGATGGCGACCTTTCTTGTTAAACTGATTCTGTCTAAAATTTATTCTAGAACAAATTTTATTGTAGCATATATTTTTACCATCTCGATGCACGCCTCTCACAGCAGCAGCCACATTGCAATAGTACACATGGCATATTTGTAACGAGGTTAGGTATATATGCTATTCATATACCTCACGATAATTTCCACGATAGTCTTATTAACTCCAACTGGTTCACTAATTAGCGAGTTCTCTTTAGGTGTGTACAGTAGTGAGTTCTTTTATCAAAATCACGAATTGATTTTCCAAGCAATTTGTGTTCACATTTTGCCGCTGGTATTCGCATTTTTGGGAAGGCGAAGATGGGATGTGCGATGTGCGAATGGAATTTTGCGTTAGTGCAGATTTGTTCGTTTCATACGTATATCTTTTCAAGCCTAAATATTAAATTCTTTGGCTTTTACCAAGTCGATATAGGCTAAATTTTTTAGTCTATCTATTGATTCCCATATTTTCGAGAAACAACGTTTTTTTCGTGAAATCTGCATTATAAAAAACAATTAAAATATTTTCGAATGGCTTGTGTATACTGTTGTTGGGATGTCGCTAGTCGAAGGCTTATGTATGTGGTTTAAAACCCATCAAAAAATAAACTGCAATATTAGCGGACAGTACAAACCGTGAGCTGAACACGGGTCTTCAGGCCGGTACCTCAGCTAATGCGTCTTTCACACAGAAGTGCGTGCACGAACTGCACACCGTAGACACGTCGCGCAACGATTGCACGCAAAATGAAGACAAAGGCTTTCCATTGCACGCAAAAAGAATACAACGGCTTTCCATTGCACCAAAATGCTGATAACGCGCTTCTGTTACCACATGTCGAGTGAAATATTGCTGACTATGACTACGCGGCTACAGCAATGGTAGCGTCTATGTCTATAGCTTGCGTGCAATGGTTGATGCCATATCTACAACAACGTGCAATCGTATAAACCATATCTAAATCTTTGTGCAATTAGCAATGGTAGCGTCTATATTTATAGCTTGCGTGCAATGGTGGAAACTATATCTACAACAACGTGCAATCGCATTTGAGTTTGCAGTTTGATTTGTTTTTGGTGTCCCCCTCCAGTTTGAGATTGGTGCACCCCTCCATTTTGGTAGTGATGGCCCCTCCAGTTTGATATTGGTGTCTCCCTGCACTTTGCTATTTGTGCCCCCTGCAGTTTTGGCGTTCCCCTGTAAATTTTGTAGGTATTTGGCATTGATATTTATATTAGCCCATAAAAATATTTCTTGAAACACAGCGCACCTGGCGAACGATGTTTTCTGAAATAGCGTACAATATCAAACTAGAAGTGGACGTCAATAATGCTGTACCAGCAGAACTTCACAATTAATCTTTATTGGATTATTATTTAACGGATTAATTTTATTATTAAACTTTTATTGGATCATATGATTACATTAATCTTGTATATTGTACTATTGATGTGATATAGCTGCGACCCTTCGGTTGGCCCTAAAATGTGTTTATAAATCACAGATTAGCTCATGATACGTTATATTAATTTTTACTAATGTAGCTACCTCGAATATTATCACGTTTATAATACGTCATCCTTTTTGAAAACACTGCAACTACTATTAACAATAATAAATATCTCATGTTGTCGGATATGATCGTTCGCGCTCGACGTCCAAAGTACCACTGATGGGGTAGCCGAAGTGTGGGGAGGAAAGGCCTGGCTTCTCCAAAGCCGAGGGACCTCTTCCGCTATTCGTTTCCCCCTGTCTGGCTCGGCACCACATATCCCCCCCGAAAATCTCATCGCCCCAATTCCATTTTTAGCAGAAAAATCCTCAAAATATATTTTTTTACATTTTTCTTTGTTTGGAGCTAAAATTTCATTTCGTTGCAGTTCCAAATTTTTAGACCTCCCGTGTGCCTTTACATAGCATGTATACCGCCGATACTCAGTATGTCCCTTAAGGCAGCAACTTTCACAAGAAACTTTTGGTTACTTTTGCTATATACATTTGATGAATTCTTTGATGAATTTGATGAAGACATTGTCATCATTTTGCGTGCAATCGTTGCGCGACGTGTCTACGGTGTGCAGTTCGTGCACGCACTTCTGTGTGAAAGACGCATTACTATGGTTCTGCCAGGTTTTAGTACACGTTGACGTAATTGAACATTGGAAAGTAGTTAAAATAGTACTGATCCATTATTCTTAGCTTGTGCACGCGAATTATGACCAAATAATTACATTAGGGTTGATAAGGGTTCAGGGACGAAAGGAGTAGGCGGTGCAAATTTCCGTCCTTTTCTTGTGCCCCAAGTTTCGTTCGGTCTCAATACTCTCGTCACTCCCCACAACTTTTTTGTCCTGATGTCTAACATTTGTTCTGTGTCTCTCGAGTTGCGTCGTGTGCAACTAATGTTTTATTGGCTAAAAATTTTGGATTAGACAGAACAAAAGCGCGACACTAGTGCACCCTAAAAGTAGGACAAATAACGCAAAAATCGACCGGTTCATCCCGCACCACATATAGTGCAGTGTCTCAAGCTTTCTTCAAGGATTCATCACGGACTCTATTATTGCATTAAAGTACTATCTTACTATCAAAAATCAGAACGATAGATGCTGAAGGTCTTTGGTTTCAGTAAAAAGCTCGCCAGCATATTAAGATGAATAATTAATAGTTCTTGGTATTTACGACAAAAACAATCAGTTATTAATCAAAAGATTTATGTAGTCGTTGTACAGCATGGTTAACATAAAAGATTTCATCAAAACTTTTTTATTAATCCTGCATTCCCTTTATTGTTGAAGGGTTTCCTGAATTAATAAATATGCGTGGTGTAATTTGTTCCATTTTAGCAAAGTAAAGCGTTTTTTAATATTTTCCGCTTATATTATATGAAATTTGCAATATTGAAATCTGATAATTTCGTTTTGGCAGAATATATTAAAAACAATAAGAGGTTAAGGTTTCTTGCCATAGGAAAGCATTTGCAAAATTGGCTCTATGTAACATGGTACGCGGCTGTGTGACCTCTACCCCCAAGAACTCCACACCACCCTTAATTTCTGTCGCCCCCAGGGGCGGGCTCAGTGCAGAAAAGAATTGAGGCCCTCTGGCCTTGGTGTTCAAGGGTAGGACCCGCGTGCGAATACGGCCAACATTGTCTAGTGGATGATGTAGGTCCTCCGGGTGTGGCGACCCGTTCACCTAGTAAAGGGGAAATGGGGCACTTTCATACACCGACCGACGAACTCCGAAAGCCAAGAACACCGCCCTACAGCCCAGGTTCTGCGTTACATGGTGTCAAGATTAAAGATGTGATTTGGATATTAACGAAGTTTAGCCCTATTTTCGGATTCAAGCTTGACAGTGAACGTGTTGTACTTGTTACTGCCTAATACTAGGTGGGTGATTAATCCCTTGATAACGGACTTAAGCCGTACAAAGCCGAGAACGAGTTGCGAGCTATACCATTGGTAACAGTGTATAAAAATCTTTCGAAGATAGTAAAGCACTTTATTCGAGTACCAAAAACAACCACAAAGTGAGGGGCCCCTTGTTGTCAATATCTCAGAACACGAAATAGATTAACAGATTTACTGACAAAATAAAGGATATAGCACATTCCGTAAAATTATCAACCAGCGCACAATATAACTAAAAGGCATACGCGATATGGTACAAAACTTGTGTACAACAAAATACGTCCGCAAATTCCAGGACTAGCACACTTACTACATTAAAAATTTTTTGGCTAGATTAGGCTGAATTAGGAGAAACCGATGTAAATAGCAGTATTAACTTTTTTACACAGGGACTCTGAACACTGTAAACTCCCAAGCGTACTGTGATACGTTTACACGAAGTAGCTGAGCACACATTCTGCCGGAAACGAGCAACACCACTCAAACGAAAAAAAGCCCAGGACGGGAGAGGGAAATCCCGTCCCACGCGCGCATTGGAAAATCGAAGCGGTGTTGCCCGAAGAGGCCTGTGAGCTGGATTGAGGAAAAGGTATTACAATTATCGCGCAGCGGCCGAGAGTGTTAAACAGAAAGAACTGAAGACCACAAGGAACTATCCCAGCCTATGGTGAAGATTTCCTCGAGGAGGGAGGGACACCACCCTCAATAACGTTGCAGAGAAACGAAGCAAAGTTTTGATATAAATCTGATATCACCATGCTAAATACTTGCTGCTAGAATTCGCTTCATATGCACAGTATACCACGAAACAAACACAACAATACGGCTTCGTCGGGACCGGTAACTCAGTACGGTACAAAGGGGACAGCCAAGAAGGCGGAAAATTCGCTGAACCATAAATTACAAAAAGAAAAAACCCAAAGAAACGTTTTAAAATATTTGGTCCGTATTACCGGTTTATACATTTTCTCCCGAAGGCTCCCGAGGTACGGGACTCTAATTGCAGAAATAAATTAAAGCCGGGAAAAAGAACACTGCCGCAAATTCGTGGAGATAATGTCGGAATAACTAAAACCCAAGAGAAGACGTTGTTGAAATAAACACGTCCTAACAAACTAAGCCCAAAACCGTACTGAGCTCCTCGATGTAGTTATGCTTCGCATTTTATACTCGGACGCAAGCACCAATTGTGGATCGAAAATTCAGAGCCAATCTCCGAGCGAGGATAACTGAAACGATAATCCTGTTACCACCGATACTTGCACCCAGCCAATTAAGAAAAAGGTAGTGTTGAATAATTATCCACCCAAAACAGGCCACCGACAACAAGGATACTGTAAGTTTACAACACCGCCATAAAAGTAATAGAAATTCTAGCGGAAAATCTATGAGTTTAAGCTCGATGTCAGGCACCTCGTTGTCCGAGACTTAAAGTTTTAACGAGGTTGTTTACCTGCGATAAGATAAGATATTTTAACGACCAAAACACAGAAGTAACGGAGCCAGAAAAACGGTCATTAACTACGACCATAAAATATAACAGAAAGCGAGATATGAAGTTTGGATACAACTCAAAATCACAGACCGACTACTTTAATAAATTTGATAACTCTCCCTGTCGCCTCAAAAGAAATTTGTCCAGTATCCTTTGTAATTTTCACTACCTGAGATTAAATAGCTGAGAAGCAGCAACCGGGGCCTAGCCGGCTGCGTGAGCAGTATACAACGGGGACACGCACACCAAATACGACTTATCGACAAACAGTAGCTCAGTTCAGATACGTACAGATCAAGGCACTTGATGCAGCTATGAATGTGATCAAGTAGCCACAACCAAATACGATGACAGAAAACATTAATAATTACCCCCACGAATTCGCCGGATAAAAGAGAGCCGTACCGTTAAGTAAAAACACGAGGTCGTTTCTTGCCGTGATAGCTCTTAGTGCGCGAACTAGTTGAACTATTTTACTGAACAGTAAAAATTCACCGTGCCATACAATCCTTCCCGGGCTCCTAACGGCATGGATAAAGGGAAAACGGCTACTAGCCCACCAATTGTGAGTCAGTTGAGCTAGAGTTCGCGAGTCAAAGAAAACACCTTTTTGTAGCTGCCGCGGCTACCGCGTATCCCACGAACATAGAAATTCAGCCCGTTGAGCCCTCAAAAGCACATACACCGCCAAAATGCAAAATTATAAAAGACAACTACAATTAATACAAATGTCGCTCTTAGTGATGCATAAAATTATAACGGTACTGATTATATTCACAACAACGCGGCTGCCACACGACTCAAATCACAAAATTATATTTAAAATCGCGTGCTCATCCGTAAAATTTGAAAATTGCCAAACACTTGTAACTTTTATTTGTTCTAAAACACAATGTAGTAAATACCACGAAGTTCAGTCGCCGATACAATAAGCACGTACCAAACAGTCCGCATAATGAAGCCGTCACAAGTACAGAATCGTTACAACCAACAACGAGCGGAGAGAGTCGAACCAGAGGTAAGAGCACCGCTCAAAAGTTCACTGCACGATAATAGCAGTATTTGATTGCGTTAGAGCGATCCACGCCGGAGGTAGTACTGGTAGTCTTCGGAGCAGTACTACAGGATATGAAAGAAGTATAACGTGCATCAGTGGGTGCAGTAATCAGCTGCAGTAGTGACGCCCACAGCAAGGCGTAAACACATTCGGCAAAAAGATAGAAAACAGTACCAAAAATGTGCAATAGAGAGAACGCCAAAGAGAGAAAGAGACGCAGACGGCAAAGAAAGGAAAAACAGAAGCAAACACCCGCACGAGAGGGCCGGCAGAAACCCAAAAGCCGGCCCAACATCCAGTAAGTGAAAGTGACCAGACACGCGTAGGCAGATGGCCTAACTGAAACCTCCACTTGGTAGCAGGTTGTCAAGACTCAACGTGTGAAAGGGCTGAATGGACTCGAGTTCCCCGAATGAGACTAACTCTCTCCAAAACGAAATAAAACATTATACAAGCCTAAATAAAATAAAACATCACGAATAAAAGGACAAAACATCCTAATGCCGCCATAGCTGGTTAGCACGAGATCGCGGCGCAAGACCACTGAGCAGACGAATACAACTCCGAGAATAAGGTACCCAATGCCCTCAGAAACAGAAACGATGAGCGAAAACATTTGCCAGCCGTGAGCTGCGAATTCTGAGAAGAGAGCGTTTGTGAGGGGTAGGACTTTCTTGCAAATCGCTGCCCCTCACAAAGACTGTATAGAAATAAATGATGTCTGTCTACATAAATACATAAGTACATGAATTAAAGAAAATTATGATTACACCACAGCGAAGCTCGACAACAACAATTGAAAATAGTCCAGCTAGTCGGTGTAGGCAAGGAAATGGATAACTAGAATGTGGCCTAGTGACACTTTGGCTATTGGGGTCCACAGGGCTACCGCGCTAATGGCCAGACCCCTTAAGCCGTATCTTCGCCACTCCTCCCCGTGGTGCAGAACTATAGAAGGGGTGCAGAAAATATCAATTTTGGCCAAAATTTTAGCAGGGCTATCTACCACCCTAAAGCCGACGGAGCTCGGACACCTATACCCTTGACGGAGTCGAAAATCTGGTCCAGGTGTCCTGACTCAATACTACAACATCGTACTGACGCCTTGAATGAGCTAGTCTAAAAACTGGTCCGGCTGAGCAGACAGTCCATTCTCTGAGTTTGTGTATTTATCACTGATTGGTTAGCTGGACTATGGATTTGCCATACAAAGTTCATCTAAGCATACAACGTTGCCTAAAAAGATGTAGATCACTTATAATTAGTAATAACAATTTACGAGTAGGAGACTATCTGTATGTTCCTAAGCATCATAGTACAATTATAATATTATAGCTACTTGAAGCGCTAAGCCATGAAATAACTATAATAATATATTTATTTATTAGTAGGAGCTCGAATAATGTCACGTAGGGTTCGGTATTATGGTCGGTCATTCATATATTGTCAGAGGCGTAACCAGAAACTTACTTGATGTGCTAGGTGGGATACTACTTAAAGGTCCCTGGCGCACATAAACCTATGCCCACTTTTCTGTTATTGTTTAGAGAGACATAGGTGATTACACAAGGAACACCCCGTGCCCACTTGGCTACGCCTCTTTATATATAGAGTCAAGATAAGCTGTCACTTTGTGCAATCACTATCGCCTTGTGTACAGTTTAGGGAGTGTTCTAACATATATAAGAAACGGAGCATACATTTTCAATGGTTTCTGGGAGTTTGGTACAGCACAGCGTCAGTAGTCAAATAAAGCTAAACTTGGTACAAAATAGCTGTTAACCAAGCCTCTGAACCTAAATCATCGTTAAAAACGCAATAAATTATTGCTTTTTCCATGCTTTTATGACGCTCTTACAGCGGGATTCTCAATGTATCATGCAAACTGCACGGAAATTCTGGTTATTCTATTTTGAGTTGCTCTTTGGTCACCAAAAATGTTTGTTGAAATATGAAAATGGCACACATGGGGATAATCCCAGCAAGAAGCATCCTAGAAGACTACATTATTATCGGGACAGCAGCTGACACTATTGGCATGAGACATCCAATTTATATGCTAATGGTTGTTCTCGACTGGATGAAGTGTTTGTTTTTTTGCTGATTGATGCAGATGACTTATCAGCTGAAATAAACCACTTTGAACAATCTATCATCTTAAAATAGCTTCATTGTTTAAACAATAGTCGCTGTATCTGGGAATTATTATGTCTAGGAACTAAGAAAAACGGCTGGATTTACGTTTTTAAATGTATATGTACGATAGAATGAAAATAGTTTTTCCATACTATAATGGGGCGGTGCCTATCTGCGTTTCCCCAATTTCTCGTTCTATACGAGGTCCAGAAAGGTGAATTCATCCACAAGGAGTGTCACTGTATCGATAATTTTTTGCAAGTACAATTTGCCGACCACTTACAAGCCACAGATTAAGTCATGCATCTATAATTACGTATAATACATATGGGGGTCAGTATCTATATACGGTCATACACACATATATAAAGTTGGAGATCCAGCGTAAACAGCTATTCTGTTCGGCTATCACACTTGACATTGCGATTTTATAACGTGCAAACACAGGCATTGTTCAGATGGGTGAGGTTTAATTATTTAACTTAACTAAATAAAAATTGCTGAACTGTCAAAATGAAACATAGTCTAACTAAGCTAATAATTTGTCATCAATATTCGACAAGACTGATTCTCTCAAGCAGTTCGTTGACCCACTATAATCAATAAGTCAGAATCGTTTTGTTTAGCTGCACTACTGAATAACGATTTGCGGTTTAAGCTGGTATCATACAAGGATTTACATATTTGAAGTCGATACTAAGAAACTGCCTATAGGCTACAAATAACACGCAAAAGTGAAATTGTTATTCGTACCTTCGAAACTTACTAAACAGTCACTGAATATAATTTGTTCAAAAGCAGTGGAGATAAACTCTAGCTTGTCACAAATAGCCGATCGTTAGCTTGTGTGAATGACAATCATGGCTTAGCGATTCTAATTTATTTCTACCTACATGATCGTCAGTTATACCAAATTTTACGATGTGTTCAGTGATTTTGACTCACGATTTTTTCTTCAGGCGATCAAGCAACTGTTTGAATTCGTAACAACTGTCGAAAAAATCGCTGACCACATGGAAGGTTGCGCTATAACATACTTGTATGGTATGCCGTTTATCGTCGTAACACTGTTGGTACTCTGTGCGCTTTGGGAATCGCAGCTCAAAACTAATTTAATAAAGCGTCACCTTGTTCGGAACGATGTAGCTGAAATTTTGAGGCTTTGGCATGTCAAACGTCACACACACTCAAAGAACACACACTAGCAAGAAGACATTAACTTGTCTATTTGCGTCGCATTAGATAAAGCCTAAGTTTAAGCCAGAAATGATATGACAAGAATTATGTCCAAAACCATTTCCTGTAGTATTGCTTGTTTTGGTGTCATTTAACAAGTAAAAATTGACTGTAAATAATAATTGAACTTTTTAATCTACTTGTTAGATGATTCTCTAGATAAGAATATGCATGTAAAATCATATTTCAATTCTCCGCAAATAGCAATATTTTACACTTCAAAATGCTGAGCATGCAAGCGTTGAATTCAAATCTTAGCGAACATACATCCTATTAGCAGTCGACGCATTATCTGCTTCTCATACTAAAGAACAGTCGTTATATATAAATTACCATTATTCATTTTAACTTTCCACAAATTTTATTATCCACGTGACAAGATTTTGCCCCCTAAAATTGGTAGTTCCGCTACGTCTATGAGAATCAAGGATAGGAAGTTGGTTGTATGTATAATATATCAAGGATATATTTGCGAACCATGTGTGCAAAATAAGTATAGATTGAGAAAAAATATGTTTGCTATATGGACTTTAACTTAACCCTTAACGTATTAAAATAGGCGAAATAATAACGTGACCCCGAAGCCTGAATATATTTAGCAAATTACGAATGCATTTTTATCACTCCCATAATCATATGTGCTTCTTAACGAGTGTTCAGCAGCGCGGAATCTTCTGGATTACGCCTGAACTGAACCGAAGGGTGGACTAACATATTTTATCAATATTATCAAGAACGCATAAGGAAAGAGTATGACATTTCTCAGCACTCTAATGCTAACTCATGTGCAAGGAATTGCCTTAACCCCAAGTGGTCATTATACACATTATATTTTTTGGATCTAGGTTTACTAGTACGGTGTGCAGAAGGACCGTACTATTTGATGCAAGGAACAAGTGTCATAATTGAGAAAGCGTAATTTAACAATAAATAATTTGGGCTGTAGCAGTACGCGAAACCAGAAAACACCTTTATATAGTAAATCAGAGGTGCTAAGCGCGATGATGGTGTCAAAATTTAACTGTCTGGGTTATATTATAATGGGTTCACTGGGTATAAGGGAGACAAGACGTAGGCTTATGTTTGTTCAATTTTCGGAAAAAATAAGTGGTAGAAACTGGAAAAATTAATACGGTAAGCCTGTGATGGTATTTAAATTTAAAAATGGGTAAATTTATTGAGATAATTACAAACTATCACAGGCTAAGAGTTCTAATGTTAAAGCGGGGGTAGTGGCAGATCGTGCGATTTGCATAAACGTTCTGTTGATGTCGGGTAACTGTCATTACAGCAAGAATGGTGTTCACGGGGGGCGATATTGAATTATTGTTTATTACGTTGTCGACCGGTCATTAAAATTTACCTAAAAGGAATGCATTTGAAAATAAAATATGTAGAAAGCTGTTAGAATGAAGAACAACTTAGGCTTAGTGCTTAGGCTTAGTGGTTATGGTTAGGCTTAACGCTAATGCTCAGTGAAAATATGAGTAATGAACAGGTGTGAAAATTACACTGCCGGCAATGAGTTGAGGCCGAATTATTTTAGTACACATAAAAAATTAAAGGCTTAATTGAGTTTGAGATGGGGAATAACGAGTCGACATTCACAGGCCTATGTGGGACCTCTTATGAATCTAGCCACAAAAATAGACACGTGTGCCACCAATAGGGTCAAGCTGAACACCTTGGCAAAGCTCGCCTGCGGCTTGCTAATCTAATAGATTCCTTGGGACTAGGTGCATCGCTGCCTGCGAGAAAGCCGGGGACGTATAGGCACCGTTCAGTAGGCAGCCGACGATAAGACTGGGTAACCCGTCTTGGCTATTGGAAGATTTATTTTGATTATGTTTCGACCGAATAGAATCGAAAATTTTTCCCTTTGGTACATTATAGTATTGAGATTTCCAAGTTTTATTTGGATTATAATGTACAGTTTCAGTTTGTATGGCATATACTATGCCGGCCATTCCTCATAAATTCTGATCATTCCTTTGCTTCATTTGGTTGATATCTCATATCTATAGCATACACAAATTTGAAGGCCATGAGCTTATAGGTTTGTAATGAATTGTGACACAATCCAAACCCCATATTAAAATTCAAAGGTCAAAGAAATCCATTTTTAATGCACGTAGTGACTATTAATTTTAATCATCACAGAACCTGAGACAACTTTATGAAAATTTTGTCAAAAATCCCTCCTGGTAAACAAAATCACTAGGATGCGGGAAAGCATGAAAATGTTGGCCCATGTCAACTTTAGGGACCAGACGTTATAACGTTAGAAAAAAGAACAACTTAGAGCGGGGGTTCGTGGGGCCGTAGCCCCCGACTTAGGCTCAGGCTTAGTACTTGGTTCATATACGGACCTTAGCTTAGATTAAGACTAAGGCTTAGGCTTAGTATATCGAGAACGACATGCCATGTATTATACTTCGGCCCCTAAAGTTGACATGGGCCAAAATGTTCATACTGAAATGATCAGCCAATTTTAACGACACTCGTTTGGAAGAGGTGACTGTAATGATAAGAGAAAGGCGCTGTACCCGAAATAGATTGTGTTTGCCCTTGTTTGATTGATCTAAGTGAGGACCAAATCCAAATGACCATTTCATATGCTGAAATTTTGGCTGAAATGTAAAACCGATTAAGCGAAATAAAGTTCCATCAAACCTACTCTAGTTATTTATCGGGCCACATTCACCAATATCACAACATTAAACCATGTACATATTATTATGCTTTTTGAAGCCGTACTATATATTTGTTTCCTATTTTACTTTCGTACCAACCTCATTTCAGCCAAAAAGATTATTATCAGAAAAAGGAAAAAAGAACGCAAAGAGAAAGATAAAACAAGCATTAGGCATGATTTGAGTTGACCATGTTTTATTATATTGTTATTGATTATACATCTAGTTTTAGCTTTATAGCGTTTGCATGACGCTTGCTGCTGGGCTATTATTATGGTTTGTGTATGTTTAGCTAGCGTATGTTGCGATGCTCCGAATAAAGATTTTTAATGTTTTTTATTTACATGGCTATAAAATATTATGTGAGTGCTGTAAGCTAAGCTCAACAAGGACAGATTGTGTTTTGTCCAGTTTTTTAGGTGCAAGGAAGTGTTTGATTGTATAGATGAAGTGTGTCGATACACATTTTATACTTTCGTATACAGCAATTATTTTGCGAAACAGTGAAAAATGGTGCTATTCCGGCACTGGGAATGTCGTGATAGAAACCCTAACAACTTGACAAGCCAAAATTGAATAACGCCATGGTCACAGACCTAGCTCGGGTGGTTCTGGTCCCGGATTTTCAATCACCACATAAGTGGTAATCTTATTTATACAATATTGCATACCAAGTCGTTTGCCGATACGACTATAGCTTATGGGTACGCCGTGGGCTGCGAAATTAATCATTTCTAGTATCGTATCCGGCATGATGATTTTGAGGTGCTTGTGAAACATTAGTATCTCACTAAATTCAATGCAGCATCAAAGATACTGGGATTAGTGGCGCCACATCTTGTTGTTTGGGTTTTGGTACAAGCTTCCCTAAAACGGTATTCTCAGAGAGGACAGGTTGTCCTATATGTAGTCGCAGTAAATATATATATCATGGATACATTACGTTGATTTAAAAGTACTGATTGACGCAGAAACCCGAAAACATAGCTCGCTGAATCCCGAATGTGCAGGCAAGTGCTTGGACATAATATATTTATTTTCCTACCTTCGGTATTTGGGCCTATATCGTTTAAATAAAAGCGCGTACATAGCTCAATACGCTGCATCCATCTACACGTTTTTGTTTGTAGAAAGTATCTCAATATCTATTTTACATGAATGACATGCACATTCTGAAATGTTTGATGCAACATCAACATTTGTGCCTGTTTAAATGTTTACTTTTTGTTTCGTTCGATTAAGTTTCTGTGTGATTATACATTTTATTGCATGTGCTTCCGTTCCTGGATAATAAGCGACGAATCATGATTCGAAGCTTTTATCAGTTAACAATTCGAATCACGATTTTGTTTGTCACTTGTTCCATGGTTTCAATATGAAAATCTAGTAGAAGAGCATGGTACTCTGTCACGCTCATGTACTTTCTCTTATCTGATGACGTTGTCATTTTTCGTTTACTACTAAAAGACTGTAGGAGTACGCCTAAAGTGTTCTGCGCGGTTTGCTACCTCCCCCTCCCCCTAGCGCTAACGTTCATTGTAGGGTATACTCCACCTACAAGATTCCCAGGTGCGATTTAAAGCGGCAAAATGCATTTATTTCTATTATTTATAAATTTTTTTCGTCAAGTTGCTTTTGAAATTAGTAAAAAATATTGAAAAACCATTATAGACGTATTTCAAATTATTGATAACATACAGCATATTGTTGTGGTATAATATCGAGGTTTGTTTTTTACACATTTGCACATCTATCAACGTCAACGTATATCGCTTGAAAGAACAAAACAAACTGTGAAACAAAAATAAGTTTTGCAACAATATAGACAGCAAGTTTCAAAAAACATAAAGCAAAAATAAGTTAATGCCGGTAAACGGTTGTTTTTAATTAGTTTTTGTTAAGTTTTCTATAATATGCGTTTTTAAAATCAACTGTCCACTCCTTACTGTAATCATAAGTAAATAGGCGATGAAAATGTTGCCCATGCGTTTTCCTAGGATGACCTGTTGCAAAACAGAAGAGGACGCAGATCTGTGTTTGTGTAAATCTTGCCCAGGACACGAAGAATAAAATTGGCCCGAAATGCATATATAATTATTAAGTGCGAATAAATCCATATTATTTCTAAATGATGTTATTTGGAGTATTCATTGAGCCGAACTCATCAATAGTTTTCTTTGGAAATTGATGCTTTGTACCCCTGAATATCTTATAGTATGTCGATGCTAATGTCATATCCATGACCTCGGCAGAATTTATGTATATTTGCATAATTCCATTGTCTTTTTAAAAAGCAGGTTTGTCTTCTTTAAAGGCTTCTTCACGCCACGACAAGAAATATGTAAATCGCACATGCTTCTAACGCATTTAACTGAATCAATGATACTACCAACATGAAAACTGCAAAGGTTTAATTAAAAAGCAACATTATGACGGTTTTGTACGGCGAAACCTGGTTTATTATTTGTTTTAATTCGTGTAATATTCCAGTAGCTATTTTGGATCTCACCCAGTTTCCACCATGCCATTCCTTCCCCTAAGAACGGATTAAAACTTGACGTGAGTACCATACGACAAATATTGAAAGTTTATTTGTGAGCCCAGGCTATCCTTGCGATTAAAATTTGGCTAGGACTCAGGCTTAGACTTGGGTTCGGATTTATACCTGGGGTTTGCCTTAGACTTAAGGGGCAAAGCCATATACGATTATTCGAGGGGGAAACTTATAATATGACACACGATACGCTGGAAGAGGTAACTTGACATGATCCGTTGTTTTATCGCATGTCGCCGAGTTTGCAGAGTTTTTGAAGCTTGGTTGGCGATAAATAGATTTGGATTAAAATTTGCCTGTGGCCGAATGATTTTTTACGTAATAGAAACACACCACCGCAGTATTTGTTGAGTAAAAGTTTTGTTGTTTATATTTTTACTTTACCAAGTCTCGAAAACGAAACATTTGGGTGAAAAATAAGAATTCACAACCACTGCAGCACTTGTGCTTTCTGTTGCTGTTACTGAAACTTTATAACAAAGTTTCATATCTTTACCAGCCTTAACCCGTGCGTTAGTGCTAACTTGACCCTTACATGGCAAGTAAAATATCATTTAAGTATTAAAATATTTTACTGTTATGCATGGGCGCACTTTAAATGACTACGCCTTGGCTATTCTTTTCTCAAAAGACAAGAACACGATCGTATGAATTTTTCCGAGTTCTTGTCTTGGCACTCACCGTTTAGCGAACGGATTGTACAGCTGTTTTCATAGCCTGGAGTGTACAAAAATGTGCGATCAAGAAATACGATTTTCAACACGATTGAAGTGAACGCGGCTGCAACTTACGATTTAATTCACTAAAATGTGACTGCTAACAGCATCAACATGCCACTGCATTGCAAACCTTTATGGCATACTCTTGGTCTTACAGTGCATAAAAATTTGCAATCAAGGAATGCGAATTAAGAAGAAAAAGAGCAAAATAGCACACATTCAATCACGCATACTAATTTATAGCGTTTTCTTTGTGGGAACACCTGTTTTAACACGAGGAATATAAACTTCAATCTGAAAACACGGAGTCCCGAAATATCTATTATTATGTTTGAACATTTTCTGGCGCACAAAGTTGGAAGCAACATACACTGGTCTTTACTGAGGTCTCATCTTTACATTTCCGAAAAACGAAATCGTTCTTTTATGTAACAAATATATATGTAGTCTTGTCGACTGTTCTTCTATTTCTGTTGCTATTTAATAGAGCCACATGTTCTTGATGCTATAAAAATTACGAAGACCCAAAAAATTTTAGTCATTGCAACGTTTAGGGGCGGAAATTAATTGCATGCTACACTGTTCTAGATAAACTAATCCTAAGTACCTCAGCCTTAGATTTAGTAATTTTTTTTGTATAAAACTAAGATTTATTGTATAAAACTTAGACTTAAGTTGGGTGGATAGCGCACCACGAGCCTCCTACATTAAGTTTTAATTTTTTAACGATATAACATGTGGTCCCTATAGGTGACATGTCCTCACATTAACCTACCTGGCAAATATGGCAACAATCTCGGATTAAAGGGACAAAGAATTTGACAAAAGCCTTATAAAACATACGATCAACGCTTTCTTCAACTAAAATTATTGTGTACTTTTAAGATTCGTTTAAGGATTTTTCGAATTCAACATACTAATTTCTATAAACGAATAAAATTCACTAGGTATTTTTAAGAGTTGCTAACTGATTTCAAGTTATGTTTGATCATGAGAATGACCATGGCATGGTTTATACAATAAAATAGCCATTCATATAAACGACTGAAAAACAACAAGAATGTGCACTCGTGGCATAAAAATTAGTGTGTTTACATTGCTAATTTCCTTAGAATATAAATACTATATATTAAATGTATAGAAATATTTAAATATCTGAAATATTTAAATATTAATGTAATATTATATTCAATGTTAATATATTTAAGAATATGTACTATTGAAAATAATTTCATGGCAAACCCACAGTATAGCGCGCCGTCGTAAATAAAGATAAATTTAAAAGCGTACTGTGAGAAGAATAGATATTTTCCTAAAAAGTGTACGAGCCTTTCGAAAACAACTTGAAACCTGGCGTAAGCAAAACATGCCAGTGTATTGTACCATATATTTGTTAACAGTTCCAACCTTTACCCGTGAACAGTAATATTCAGCTTTAGACTCTAACCGGTGATGTAATATGCTAAATTAACAGTGTATATAACACAAGTACAAGTTGCATCGATCTAAAAAGACACCTTACAAACCAAAAACATTAGGATCACACGATGAAGCTGATCGGGTGAATGTTAATACAAATGTTGATGCTATTTAAAATCCAGCGTAGTACAAGAATCTAAAATTTGTTGCATTCTAATTTAAGCAATGCTATTATTAGAAAAATAGCAAAAAATATAATAAGGTGGTGTTTTTTTGAAAACACTGTTATGTGTGACACAAAATGCAGAAAATGTATTTTTATAAATATTTTATGCTTAAGTTTCCAAAATTCTATCGACAAACATAAAAATATATCGAACCAGTGGTTACATAAGCAATATATGCTCAGAGAATTAAAATTTGACAAAGTTTGATTTATCACATAACCTGAACAAAATGCACCTTACAGGTTTCCATATGTTTCTGTCATTTTTTAATATATGCCTTTGTATATTACAGCAAAATGTTGGAACAAGATTCGTCTATACTTCATTGGTATCAGGTGTGGCTAGGCAATAATTATGATTATATTTGGGTCAAGCTTTTAGTCAGGTTGTGTTAAATTCTGTGACAGTCGGATACTGGTGACGTTGAGTTCGCCCCGAAATTAGTATTTACGTATTAATTAATAGATGACACATTTTAGGGTCCAAAACCAACTTATTGTTGCTGTTGTCGTCTGATCTTAGCAGTGTATGCCGCAATTTATTTTAAATTGTAACGATGAATTATTGGCATCCGATAATCGAGTTTTGTGCTGCATTTAAGAAATATTTATTGCTTTGCATCCAAGGGTTATTAACACTTTCATGTACGAAGAATTCGTTTGACAAACTTTTAAAGTGGTGAAATGTATTATTCCTTTGCTGTACGGGCGAAAGTTGCGCAGGCTAACCTCTGAGCTATCTATAAACTATTGGTCGATGATGCCCTAAGGAACGGGACAACGCTGCCGAGTAACAACTCAAACATACAGGACGACAAACTCAGTTAATGCAACGCTTCATTATGTACACTAGTTTCGTCTGGACTCAGCGTACATTAATGGTTTGATGAATTTATGATATTTAAAACCGCTGGACTAACTCGTTGGATCAAACAGTAACGTCTAGTTTGAACACTGTGATAACGATTTATGTTTATGTTATGCATGTATACTATAGAAGTTGTAAATTATATAATTATGTATAGGTCTCAAAGAGGAGGAGGTAGTCGACGAAGGAGGTTATTCCGGAGGAGAGAGGCCCTCGGAGGGAGGTCAAATGGAGATTTTGAAAAATATGATGAATTTCCAGCCCAACACCCACTTTTGCAGATTTTATTACCATTTTTGCCAATTTTCACCTATTTTTACGTATTAATGCTGAAATTTTCCGCGCGCTTTAGCCCCGCGGGGGGCACAGCACCAGGCTATTGGGTAAGGTAGTGCCGTCAGGGAGTAGACCAGTGCCCTAGGGGCGATTCGAAGCCTCAGAGGGGTAGCGCAACCCATACAAGCCCTGCTTTGGCATGTATGGTATAGTTTATACACATGTATACTCAATCACTTATTTACTTGTATATTAATACTTGAGTGTGTAAAATATGTTCTGCTCGAAAACATTAACTTTTTTAACTACAACTTTTGCCAAGAATGCGCATACAGGTCTGACATGTTTGTATTTCCCGCACTCTGCAGCGAAAGAGTTTCTTTACTAACGGCGTATGTTTAATTTTCGAGGACAAGTTTCGTCGAAATTGAAACATATTAAAAAATTATCCATTAATAAATTATCATAATAAATTTAGGAAACTCGTTACCGCGGAAATTGTGGGTTGTAGCTCCCAGAAGTAAAAATTCGTATTTTATGATTTTAGTATATAATTATTTCATGCCTGAATCAATTTGTCAGTTATGCAAAGTTTGACAAACTCAAGCCGGTATCGGTATTCAGGAATGGAACTCGGCAGTATGATTGCGTGCGGTTATACGAGTACGCAAAACACTGAGCTTTTTGAGACATGTTCTCATATATTTAGGAAACTTGGGAGGCCAAACGAATAACAGCGCACGTGCAAACAGACGGCACACGATTAAATCAATTAACACAATGTATCGCAATATAAGACTATGCAACTATCAGCGAAACCGCCAATATAACAATCTGTTTAAATATTCGCTTAGTTAGCTTTTATAACATCAAGAAACAAGTGATTGGAATCGAAACCACAACTTTAGAAACCACATTTTAGCGATTTGTAGAAATTGATAGCGTAGTTGTGCGCATGTGTACTTAGTTTAAAGGTTAGAGTCGGAACCACATCCTTAGAAACCACAGCCTTAGCTATTTGCAGAAAGTAACATTGTGGTACTGCGCGTATGTACTTAGTTTAATGGTTGGATTTGAAACCACAGCCTTAGTCTTTGTACAACTTGTACTATAACCTCGGCTGACATCGGCCGAGAATATTATTTGTTAACGAAAACCATGTTGAGCATACCAAGGCGTCTTCCGAAGTCCACGATTGTATACTGTGGTCATATAACGTACAATTTTAGATTTTCAATAACTAATTTTTTTCTGCTTTAGGCTTATGTTACAAAGTTAAGGTTGAAACTAAAATTTCGAGCAACAACAGTTTCAATAAAAATGTGTTTTAATTTGATGTTCATGAGAATATTAGTATGTCAAACCAGTTTTATAAAGGAAACATTTTGCGAATTTATACACCTATTTTCATAGCATAAAGTGGGTGATCCATTATAAGTGGTACCTAGGGTCTCGGACCACTTAATGATTCATCTCTAAAAAAGAAACTATTGTATACTTACTATATCATACATGTCTCATAAGGGAGTGGAATCCGTTGAAAAATTGCTTGTGTTTAATTTATTTCAGTTGAGCAAGATATGTGAAGAGCAAAGCCATAGAATTAGTGCTAAGTCTAAGATTGCCCCTCCTCAATTGTAAGGTATGATAGCATACCAAAATACGTGTGTAGAGATAATTGACAAACTTTATCAGAACTCGTACAGCATCCATGCTCATTGAGAGGAGGAAGAGGAAAATTACCCTGAGGCTCAGTACAACCCTTCCACCCTACGCCGAATACGCATGAAAAAATATTGCAAAATCGGGGATCTGGGCAAAAATTTGTCGAAACTAGCAAAAATATGGGGAAAATTGGCAAAAATTAGAGATAAATTGGCAAAAAGTGAGAGAAAATTAGGACAAAATTTCGAGTCCTAAAAATTTCAAAAATTTATACCCCAGACAACTTTCTCACCCCCTGGGGAGGACACCTCGCCTTAACAGCCGCTATCCCTACAGGACTTCGGAGCTCGCCCGAGTTTGTACCGTATGAGGGCTCGAACACGCACACTGTTGGCTGTACTGCTGTACTGGCTAGGATGGGGCGGCAACTCGAAACACAGTCACATACTCTTCTTCCAGACACATCAGACCCTAGGATGCACTGTTGTGTTGAGAGGGGAGCGCCTAGAAAACCCGCGGCGCGGCACGGTTCATTTATAATTTTAAAATCCCATTTTATTTTAGTAATTACAGGATCATACGTGTGCGATATCTGAGTTCCCGAGGATAGCTGGACACTAGGGAAAGGGGGCGGCCTTCGGTTTCTCAGGGGATCAGGAGGTCGGCAAGGCAAAGAATGCGGCGCCATCCGTGCCTTCAGGAGCAGGGGCTCGGGGGACCTATCAGAGAGTTTCGGCGCTTCGCGTCAAGGAGTTGATTCCGACGACTCGTGGGGATGATTCTCGTCTCTCTTTAAGTTATATGTTTTTCCTTGCTAATAGCTTTGTCATCTCAAATATTTTTTTGTTATGTCCACAACAATTGTGTTATAAGTTTTAGTGGAAACGAAGCAAATATTTGTTGCGACGAAAGAATTGAGTTTACACCAGCCGCAAGATACGCCAAGTCTATGGCATTCAAAGAGATTTGATTTGCAATCAAGCTCGAGTTCAACCAAAAACACGAAGATTAAAACATGCTCCAAACTGAGCCTATACAATGTTCTTGATTTCGCATTCCTCTTCTGACTGTTCCAAATATTTTTAGCCTACTGCCACAAAATGTTAACTTGTCAACAAAATCACAAAAAATACGGCTGACATTTTTACGCATCGGAAATTTGCTCAATAAAGTTTTTTAGCGAAAAAAATTTGAGAACAGGGAGAGTTTCCAGCGAATGTTGTTTTATATTCAGTAGAGAGATGTAAAAATAAACATCGTATTTCTAGGCACAATATCCATGGCTTTATCTGCATTTTGTTGAATAGTATAAGTTTGTTTTGTGTGTACGCAGTCAAAAGGACGGTTTCTCACCTATAAAGTGTACCGACCTACGGCGGTACCGGTTATTTTATTGTTTTGAGCGTTATGTTATATACATAGTCAAGACTTTTACACCACAAAGAACTGCACCGTCGCAAAGAACTGTGCCCGGAAATAAATGATTTTAGAATAATGTGTATGACTGTGATTAAAGTCATGATCCTGATTGTGCCAGGGTATTTGAAGTTAATAGGAGTTGCAGTAATAATTTTGTTGAATTCTGAGTGTGAATAAAGATCTGTTGGGATCTCATACACACTTAATTGGTCACATCTCCTCAAAGATTTTTGGCCGCCGTTAGGGTCATTTTGTTCAGGACCAAAGCTCTATGGCGCGCTGTTATTGAGCTCACCTGCACAGTAAGGTTGGATCAACATAATATAATCGCTGATGTAACAAATATATAATTCAGCCGCATCTCTAACGTTTACACTTAGACTTCGCTCTCTTAGCGATGAGACAAATCCCTAGTATTCTGGCTATCATTACCGTATTATGCTTAGCTAATGATGGTCTAACATTGTCGGACAAATTTGAACCAAATCTGATTAGATTTTGGCCTAAACGGTTGTGTTTAAAAATAGATTTAGTGCTATATATAGCTCTCTGGTAATATATATGGATAGTTATAGCTAGCTTTAGCTGGGTCATATATAAAGCGAGCGCTCTGCGGATCTCAGTACTCAACGTTAGATTATTAATTAGGTGAGAAAGAAATGTATTTTCAAGCTCGGGCCCGGTCTGGCTCTCCTTGAATCATGTCCGGCGCATCACGGACCTCAGCCGGCACCAGACATCATGGCAGGCCTGGTTCAGCTCTGCAGATTAGCCTAGAGCCTAAATTCGTACCTTCGTCTGCTATTAGCTAATGTTGTTTAGGATTATTTTAATATTTTATGGCGCGCGTACTAATACCACCCTACTTCCCTGTCGCTAAAGGCATTTTCTTATTTCGCTCTTCCGTTGCAATTCTTCAAAGACACATGCTTGGACGATAGCTTTTGGGGGTAAGCTTTTGTGAGATTTGTTAAACTTTCTTGTAAGTTCTGCATAGGACGGCTAATTTTTATAAACTATCGTATAAAAAATCACGATACTATAACTAGTTATCATGAAAATTGTTAAGCGAAACTTATTAACTAAATAATTATTATGCAAATATTATGTAAAATATTTATTTGTACGCAATATGTATTCATATACATACTTACATATATGACTTATGTAGTACTTACATGTGCATGACCCGATGACCCGACGACAGACATTTCAACGAAGTGATAAAACGTTTATTTCTTGCAGTTTTCGGTTAATACAAAATTAACATATGTCTAAAGATTTTCAATGCTTAACATAAAGGTAGACAGATGGTAAGTTTCATTTTAATTATTTTCAACATTAATAGGTCAGTTTGTTAGCTGAACCGTGATTAAATTATATGTAAATTCTGTTCCGATTTATCATTAACATATATAAATCAATTCGGAATATAAATAGCATAAGGTAGCTGAGTGAACTGCAGTTATTTTTACTTCTTCGTGCTGGTCTCTGTCAAATGTGCTTTATTTCTATTTGATTACCTATAAATATATTTTGTAGGTGTCCTTAGTCCGTCGGCTAAGGGTGTGCATGGTAATGGCGGAGGGGACAAGCGATGGGTAACCACAAATTTTCTCCAGCTACCACATTTTTCCTCGTAATTTTCCTCATAATGACCAATTTTGCCTTACAATTTTTGTAATTTTCCATTTTCCTGAGATTACTAAAATAACACTTATTTCTTCATAATTTCACACATAGTAGACATAGCACGAATTTAGTCAATGTACTGTATTGCCAACTATTGGTGCGACCTACTTGTTACCACTAGTTGTTAGCTGTAAGGCTTAGCATTGTCAGGTTCTTTAAGCATGTCCGAAGGAATGGACTTAAATAGCAATTGAAACAATTTTGCTGAATCTGTGTGAACTTTGATCGTTGCAGCATTATGCACTAGAATATTTTCGTAGCTTTTTGTAGTCACCACCACGACTGTTGCAGCCTCATTATTAAAGAGCTGCAGCAGAACAACTTAACGTCATTAGATTTCTTAACATTCCATAATGAAGAGATATAGAGGGAGCATCATATATTTCCGTTGGACCCGCAGTGTTATGTGTGAATTGGTCGTCGTAATATATTGCAATTATAACTATATGCGCTATGAATTGGCAAGTCTTAGAGCTTCACATAAAATCAAGAAATATGTACTTCATGAATGGACCGAATCATGCATTAATTCAAGTAATACTAAGTACGTGAAGGCTATTGTTTCGTGAACCCATGTATTAAGAATACACTTTATTGCCCACTGGTATTAAAAGGCCATACTCGCAATGTGAAGTGTTGTGTTAACTGAGTTTGTCGTATGTTTTAATATGTAAGCCCGATCGTTATTATTCGCTTGCTTGGATGCTATGTTTAAGTAACAGAGCAACAGCAACTAAATAGCTCAGTTGTTTGTTTACACCGTATGTAAATTAGGCAATGTGGATTGGATTTCTAGCGTCAGCTTTTTGAATTTGTCCAACATGGCATCATGCACCAATTAATCCGAACATGAAACGAGTAACGGGAGTAGCACGATTGTATTTTGATTCTTTACGAAAAAGCATTTAGTAATGCTGACACTGACTATAGAACATACGTCAAGCTTAAGTATGCTGTAGTATAACTTTATTAGATATAGAATCTTTTTTTCAAAATTTGCAAAACTGCAACTTTATTTAGTTTCTAATATTTTTTCTATAAATTTGCTCTTGTAACTGAAGATTTCATTGAATAAGCAAAGCTTATGTTTTATAGTTGTACACTGTACGATATATTTTTTCATATAGATTGAAATTGCTTCCCCACTTGCTGCTCAATTTCGTTTAAATTTACAATTTCATTTAAGCGTTCTAAAAGAAATTTACAACATTTTGTTGCTTTAATAGAGTACAGAATTTACTACACTAGATTACATGAATATCATAGGCTATTAGAACATGTAGGATCTTTTCAGCAAATAGTGAAATTTTAAAATATTTACGATTTTCTGCTTGGAAATGTACAAAGGTTAAGTTGAATGTTTACAATTATTTATAGTGTGAGCATTCTGTGGTTACATATCACCCTATATACTGCCTGGTAGAGAACACATAAATGTTGATAGTATAATTTTAAACATTGTCTCTTGGAAAAGCTATAGTTTGATGTCACATTGAAAGATTTACAAAAGGATTTAGTAGCTTCGGTAAATTATTTAGTGATCAAAATTTCAGCTGTTTGATATAAAAAACTAGTAAGTAGAACAAAATTTAGCAAAGAATTTCTGTTGATGTTACTGTCTCTCTGTCTGTCTGTCTATTTGTGACCGTGTGTTTGTACCCTTGAATTCTCGAAAAAGTCAGCTGCTTCATTGTCTCACTACAAATAATTGTACTTGGATTCATGAACACTGTTTCGAGGAATACTATTTAGTCACTCAATCGTGGCGAATTGTTTCCATTTTGTGGATTAAATAATCGGTAATCAAATAAACTCTTAAAAGACAGGTTACATTAATTTACAACACAACCATATTATTTTGCAGCAGTGGAACAATTGTAACAGTTAAATTTTTCAATGTTCATACTCATTTTTTCCGGTTAGCAGACTTAGGCACAATATATGATGAATTGATTTTTCAAAAGCGTTTTTCAGTCGCTAGCCTTTGACTAGTTGCAAATAACTTACAAACTTGTTTAAGAATAGTTACTGGCTAGGTAGTGGATTAAATTTAACCCCACGTGGCCAAGCAGTCCGTCCCCACGCCAACCGTCTAACCCCCCAGAAGCACCGGCTGTCTCCCACTGGTACATCGGACTTCATGCATGTATGTATTATCTGTACAATAATTGTACCTTGTTCAGACTTTAAGCAATTACAAACAGTTTTTGGTCCATCCATATTACTAGTTTTAATGCAAGTAGTTTTATCATAGAACCTATTTCCATATCAACATTACGGAATTCGTTTGCAACTCTCTATCTGAAGTATTTGAGCGTGGATCATGGTGAAATCTTAATACAGGAGCACACAATATGGTATAAGTTCTCCAAACAAGTAAGCTTAGTGCTACGAATACACTTGTATTCCTATACCGGCTACCTATTCGAGAGTTAAAATCATTTAACGGCTTATTTCATTTTCAACTGTATATATTTTAAGTTAACACGAACTTTTGCTGCAGCCCCATGCATAAATTTTCTACGGCGACTTTCCAGGGACGCATTTTTATGGCGTTTTATTATTTTCATTTGTATACGTGATATGTAATCGAAAGGGGGCTTTAACATTCTGACTGCTTAACCAACGTTAGATCATATTTATATCTTAAGGCACCAAGACTGCCGTTAAACACTAAATTAACAAAATTTTTAAAAGTAAATTTGGACAAACTTATGAGGAAAAGTTGGGGAGTCTGCGGACAAATAGTTTTCTTTCGTCGGAATTAGCTACTTCGGCTAAACTGGCGACCTTTGGAACCTATGATTATATCAGGTCCCAATCAATGTTTACGGTTTTCGGTTGTTAGAAAATGATGACATTGATTGTAGAAAAAGCTTGCTTTACTAATTCATAACTCATTGTTTGGCGCAAATGTGTTCAGTAATTTTCATTTTCGAAAGTATTATTTTAATGAAAGCAACATCTTCATGCCATTATTATTCCCGAAGATACAATAAATCGATGAAAAACTGTTAGAAAAACAGGTGATTTTCAAATTTCAGCATTAGTTAATATCTCGCTACTTGAGATGTCTCACATATTTTATAACATTACAAAAATAACAATATTGCATTATAAATTGTCAAATAATCGGGCTGGAGACTAGATGATGATATATAACATGCTGTGACAGTTTTTCAACTTCAAGGTCGTCCGCAATTAATTATGTAATATAACAGAACTACATAAACTGTCTTTAACGATTTCTAGCAAAGAAAAGCACATCTTTCAATTTTTCATTGCAAACTATTAAGTATTATGTATTTTCAATTGTTAAGCGGTGGTATACGATGTTATATTTTGAGCTCTTTGCTTTCATCAATTTATATTAGCATAGCATAATGTATCGCAACTGTTTATGCCGCGTTTCATCTGTTCTAACGCTGGCTTTAATAATGAACATCATGTTATATGTACAGAAATGCCTCAGTCGGACACAATTGTCGAATACAGTGAAACCTTACCTTCAACTAAGTGCGAATTTTTTAAAACGAACCAAAAGTGTGAAACGAAAATGGATAGCAACACCTGCAATCTAGCTACTGCCGGCTCCTGTTGGACATTTAGTGCTCTAAGTTAGAGGAAGTACTCACATTTGTTTTAAACCAACAGCTTTATGGAATGGAGTGACAACCCGTATAGTATTTTGCACCAAGCGTATAATCTCCTCGTTTAGTTGTGTATTTTACTACTTTTGGCTGTGTTCAAGCTAAAGTTGGGACACCGACGGTTTGAACGAATTTCTATTAAGTTTGAAAATCATATCTTGTGGTGCTTACTATACGACAGATTCATTACACAGCTAAGTGTCAGGAATTTTTATTTCAATTTTGTATTTGTATTTTTAAGTAGCATTAAAATTTTAAAGTCCAATTTTCTCGGCAGTAAGTTATCGCCGCCCGGAGTTCAGCATGAAACCGAAACACGCCTCTGTATGAAAGCCCAAAAAATGTGCTACAGATACGTATAAAAATTAGCAATTTTAATAAAACTATACTTAACGGCATCGTATTATTACATTGCCCGAGACATAACCATTGCGGTAAAGGACTCTTCATTCAAAATACTGTTATGGGTTGGCCATGTTTTCTGTAAAGCTGCTGGTTCAATACAAAATTGTTGTCGCGATTTTACTTCACTAGGTTGGGAAAATAGGTATTTTTCCTGACTTACAGTTTTACGTCAAAATTTCTTGTCTCATACAAGTTGTTAGATTTTCAGCAGAGCTTCAGTTCAAGAGCTGCCCATCATGTGGGCCTGGAGTGGATGAGGATGGGAAGAAACTACGCTAGAGTTGAGAATATAAATTCTGAGTATGAATTGGATGGTAAGATTATGATGCGAGTTTTGCTATGAATTTTATAAGTAAATGGAAATTTACCCAAGACAATAGCCGCCTGCTAGCAGTAGGAGAGTACTCAACCATAGGGAATTGTAAATATTAATTCCATGGTGGCCGCTGAGTTCCGAGGATGAAAGGGAGTGGAAGGACCAGTCCTAACTGGTATGGGTTTTGTCGGTCCGGGGTGGAGCAATCAAGCGATGGTTGTTTATTGGCTGAGTTATCCGGCCTAGGAATCCTAAATAAAGGGACTTAGGCTGTCCCCTAATGCTATGTCAAAGGGCTTCTCCCTTATTTATTGAGCGAAATACGGAATTAGAGAATTTTTAAGGGAAATGTATGTGTGACTTTTGTTCGGAAGGGCGGAATTTAAAAACTAATGATGAGAATTTTAGGGCAATATATGAATACATGAATAGATTTTGCTCTCAAATAATGATCAATTCTAGCCTAAATTCGTACTATTTGTGAGTACTTGCAGTTTTTAACCTTAGTATCTAAAACCAAAGTAACATAACGCCAAGGTGCTGCTAAGTATCAAAGACTTTACGAAAATTTATAGACGTTTGAAATTCTGGATTCTTTGTATCACAATTTTGATATATAGATTTCGGTTCAATTTATAAGTTCGAGATGTCCAAAAACTGACACTAATATGGATTCGACCAGCTGTAGACCACACTATCAAGCTGTTGCAATTGTAAAGAGAAACTTTTGATTGTATTGCAAATATATGAGCAATAACAAGCATTGGCGTTGGATTGAACTCATTTAACCATAAATTTAAAACAAAATATTTTTCTAGAGCGCCAAAGCTCCCCAAAAGCCAAACGTGCCGTATAAAGTTTTCCATACCAGTGAGAAAACTTGACATGACTGTCCTAAGAGAAAATTGATGGTTAATGTTCAGCATTAGCTCAGCTTACGTTTTTAATTTTAAACTTAGGCCTAGACTTACGCTAGTTTAAGCGTTAGGCTTAGCAACACTTTATACGATCACACTAAGAGAGCAAAGCTGACATGATACGCTAGGGGAGGAAAATTGACACCATTAAATTAATTATCAGTACATTAACATCAACGAATTCACTAAAACATGCAAGGCCCAATTGTAATTTTATTTGGCTCATATGTCGGTCCAAAATATAATATTAGCAATTGTATAATATATACTTAAGTGTCATAAATATACCGACGTTGTTACACTCGCAGAACTGGTCGTTTATGAGATGTGCCGTTTATTGCTACTTATAAAAACTTCGCTGTAGTTATAAAAATTCATGATTCTCTTCTAGAAAATTTTTAAATATCAAAATATTTAACATCGCCGCACGTTTATTGTATACTAATGTAAAAATTAAACCTAATAATTTAGCCCTGTATGAGGGCGATGTGTACCCTTAGATTCCTTAATAGAATAATTAGGTTATACTTAGTCTAGAATTATTTATTACCGAATCGACTACTCCCTATTTAGCCTAAAGCTACGTGAGATAACTAATAGCTCAACCTCGAAAAATAGACATAGGCACAGACTTGCCTTGCACATGTAACTGAGATTATGCTGCATTATCTAGTCTTCTGAAATCAGCTCAGCGTGTCAATCTACCTTCATCAGTAAAATACATATATACAGTAATAATGTTTCCACAAACAGACCAGCCATTATGATTCAACAACTGTTGCTAGTTCTTGCCAACATGATTGTAATCACTGAAGTGGCGAAAGCGTTCACTGGTGAAAAGACTGTGGCTAAGACAACGAGTGGTAGCGCTACAAAATTTCGAATAATTTGGAATGGCCCGTCGTCGATTTGTAGACGAAAATTTAACATCGACCTTGGTCTGGAACCAAGTCTTATCGAATCAAACGCGAACCAGTCATTTACGCCACAATCGAGCAACGATCGAATTGCCCTGTTTTACGAACAACACCTCGGCTTGTATCCTTGGTTTGAAAAAATTTCACGGAAATCCTATCGAGCCATTAATGGTGGTGTACCTCAAGTATGTTCATGCTACGAAACAGTTTTAAATCATATTTTCTTATATGCGTTAGGGCCCCAGTAACCCTGAGGTGTGGTACGTTATAACGTTAAAAAAGATTCGGGGGCCGTAGCCCCCGACTTATGCTTAGTGTATATCTCATATAGGGAACTTAGCTTCGGCTAAGACTAAGGCTTAGGCTAAGCATATCGAGAACAGCATGGCCTGCATTTTATTTCCGCTCCTCATTGTTACTTGGGCCGATCACTTTATGACGAATTTGGCCAAGTGCTGTGAAATATCACAAGTATACACTAAATATCGCAGAGAACAGTGCTATCCTAAGACTTTGTACCTTGAGTATATCATGCGCATATACAATTATACTTACGTATTCACATATTCAATATATAAACTTGAAAAATATGCATCTTAAGAATATTTACAAAGCGAACAGCAGACCAAAAATTGATACAACTCTTGAACTAGTTTTTTTGCGTTAAGTCTCTCTAATGCAGGCTTAGCACCAATTCGGATCAACGAGTGTGATAGTTATGTGTTAAAAATACTGGTGTAATAAATAAAATTTTAATATTAATCAGATATACAAAGCGTCAGCAAGTGACGAAATTTCAACTACCGTCGCGTCGTGCGACAACCGAACAATGGGCAACTAGCCACGAAATTATATGGATAACACCATAAAATACCCGGTATTCACATAAACACAATTTCGTGGTATTTATGCCAATTTTCTTGGCTCTAAGGCTTCAATAAAATCTCCGAGTCTGCTTAAGCATATATTCTTACAAAAATACTTAAAACTAGCTGTTTTGCTAGTCTGGAGCACTATGTCCATTTTCATTGTAGTTGAATTTTCATCGAAAGCTATTTTCACCTACCACGATGGTTATTTCCGTGATACATAGCACATATATTTCTCAGCATAACGTTTAATGATTAAGTGATAGACTTGGATTTAACATAATAATGTCGAAATTATGCGAATGTTATCAGTCGTGGCCTCGAAAGCAAGCAACTTTCAACTTATGGATCACTTTAGTTTAATTATGCGTAATTTACTGCAGGAATAATTCATGAAATTATAATCTTAGTTGCTCGGGCATAACTTTAATATTGATTCTCGTGAAGAATTAACAAATGACGCGTCAGCGTTCGACACGATGTCTGCTTCAATTTACAACGTTGAGTCATATTCAATAAATCCAAAATATTCAAGAGCCTTACTTTTGCAAGATTTGACTGAAGCTTTACCTTTAGCGTTAAGCAGTATTTTACAACCTAATTATTACAGTTTTGTGGGCAAGGTTTCACCGGTGTATATTAAGTTATTGATGTATATTAGTGTAAGACACTTGAAGAATCAGATAACTTTAAAGTAACGTGAGCGTAAATTAAATATCAGCTCTGGGGTAAACGATACACGTATCACCGGAAAGGGACCGAAATTACTGAAATTTGAACTAAATTTGCCACAAAGCTGTAATACCGGGTCCACTCGAAAAATATTAAAATTGGCACTACACAAGGTCCTCAGGTATCTCATGATGTCACAATTCATCTTAGCAGCATTTTCGTACAAGTGATACCGAAATTTCTCACACGGACTGTTAACAGATACCAATTGATAATGATTCAACAGTTGTTGTTCACGAACGGAAGCTCGTGCAGTCAAATGTATTATCACGCACACGCAGAAATTAAACAGCATTGTACTAAGGGTCACTTCAGTAAAATTGGATAATCTGCTCCACACATACTCTTGGTGCAATTAATTTCATAAAGCTTGCATTACGAAAAAATGGAAAAAAGATGATTTCGAAGTTATCGAAATAAATTATCGAAATTTTTAAAAACTTATAATTTTCAACAATTTTGCTAAAATTTAGATCAATTTTTCCGAATTTTTGCTAATTTTCCTCATTTCGCTAATATTTTATGCAATTTTTGACAATTTGTGTTAATTTTTATCAACTTTTTCTAAATTTTTGACAAATTTCTGAAAATGCTCCTGTTAAAATGGCTGGAAGGAGGGTCAAAGCAATAGAGACGTAATCTACTAGCCTCTGTGCGCTAAAAACACGCAAATTCCCTAAAGCAACGGCGTGGAGACAGTTTTCGGCAGCGGCTAGAAATTTACTACGTAAAAACTTATGTTTTCCATACGTTTTTCAAATTTCAGAACGTTAATTTGACCGCTCATCTGCTGAAAATGGAAGACGACATTGAACAACGAATTCCTAACAAAAACTTCGACGGACTTGCAGTTATTGATTGGGAACACTGGCGCTTTGTTTATGAAACAAACTGGGGAGAGAAACGGATTTACAAGTAATAATTATTAGTTTTAGGATAAACCCAACGGTCATGATTTTAGGTGTTATGGCGCGAACATCTTTAACAAAACAGATATAATTTGGAGGTAGTTTGATAAACTGCTGGAAATGTCTCTCTAAAAGTAAAACTGGGTAACCTTCCCTATAAGTCGGACAAGTTTAAATTGTTTGTAGAAAACACACTAAACAGATATACATTTACTCTCCTGTAAACAGAAATCCCGAATACTGAGCAAAATACTCCATTTTATAGTTCTGGTATCACTAGGTAAAGGTTAACGAGCTGAAAAAATTTTGGTCGAATCTGTTCTCGTACTAAAAAGTAAGGCAATATAAGACCTTGTTTTTCCTTCAAAACAGAGTTGGACAGAAGTTGTTTCGAATACATAATAGGTTATAGGTGTGCAATCGTTACTTCCGGCACGAGACCCAACCTCACAACTCTCAAATTTTATCTAAATAGAGCCTTTTGCTACCCAGATACAGCATAAACAACCGAAAATCGGGACAGATTTGCGCGGATGAATATGGGCTTGACACTAGCATTTGTTTAATATGAAGGACCTGTAATATATGTGCTGTTAAACGCTCATAAAATATCGAACTTTACATCCACTTAAAAAATTTGAACCAAATTGTTTGACCTTTTAGCAAATTACTGATACCAGTGGCGGATCTAGCAATTTTTGAGAGGGGACGGTTTTGCTAAAAATTTTCCCGCAGCGTGTTTACCAGTGAGAAAACTTCACATGACTGTCCTAAGAGAAAAATTGATGGTAATGTTGAGCATAAGCTCAGCTTACGTTGTTAATTTTAAACTTAGGCTTAGACTTACGCTAGTTTTAGCGTTATACAACACTTTATACGATCACACTAAGAGAGCAAAGCTGACATGATACGTTAGGGGAGGAAAATTGACAGCATTAAATTAATTATCAGTACATTAATATCAACGAATTCACTAAAACATGCCAAGGCCCAATTGTTTGGCTGATATGTCGGTATTTCTAAAAATTTTCCCGCAGGGGGTTTACTAATTTTTTCGACTACAATTTTAGTACCAGCGTTTTATTTACTTTCGCATAATTCACGTTTATGTGGTATGTCTGTATTCTGCCGGAGGTAAGGGCGATCACCCCGCCCCATTGATGAGCCCACCACTGAGTGACACTAAAATGTAGTCTGATTTTCAAGAAACACAGCAAGTTGAAATATAAACATTTTTGAAAGTATGTAAATATTACACAGTCTAATTGAATGTACATTATGGTCATGAACATATATATGATTTAACCTAGGAAATGTTCGTTTTAGTTTAGTGTTTTTGGGAAAAATGGAGATTTGCGATTTCGGAAATAATGTGTTTGGGAACATTGGGTATACTTCCAACGGCGACAACGTACGTATACATTTATACAAACATGGGAGAGTGTAAATTTTAGGGGCGGAAGTGGAAAGCATGCCATACTGTTCTCAATATCTTAAACCTAACCCTTAGTCCTAGCACAAGCTAATATTTTTATATGAGCATTATACTAAGCTTAAGTCTAAGCTGGGGGACCATCGTCCCCGCACTAAGCTGTTGATTTTATCTAATGTTTTAACGTCCGGCGCGTAAAGGTGATATGGGCTCAAACATGTATATGTTTATTGTAGTATATACAATGTTTATGTGATATATTTCAGGGTATACTCTCAGCAACTGATCCATAAACAAAGACCAGAAATAAATGACAGTTCAACGTTGTCGCGGATCGCAAGAGAATCATTCCATGCGGGTGTAAAGTGAATCGATGTGTAGTTTATTGATTTATTGATTGACGCATATATAGTCTCATTATTTTGTTAATACGCAACGCATTAGAAATCAACATGTATGCCGTATAAAATATTCTATAATTATGTAACAACTGGATACACTCTGAACAGCAAAATTTCTGGTACATTGCGTATAATTTTTGTGATTGCAAGTTTTTCCAATTTACTGCTGGGCTTAATTGAAGAAATTGCCTCAAACCATCTACTGCGTGAACGAAACTACAACTAATTTCATCAAGCAAACTCACTTTTCTTCATAGGTGCGCCTTTTGCTGCATCAGATGACATAAAAACCTAAAATGTGCAGCTTATGTCCGAACAGTGCTAACATGCTGGTTTTTCTAAAAAATTACTAATTTTATAGTCTATTAAGTTATATCTTCAGCTCAATCAATATAAACAGTCAGTGAAATTAGTTCGTTCGACTCCACATTAGACGGTAGTATATGATTAAAAAATCGGTTCGTTTCGAGTTTTAAAACTCGAATCATCCAGAGCGCTCAGTTTAAAGCTTGAAAGATAGCTACAAATTAATAAACATTAACTTTATTATTATGACGCAGCTATAATTCTGATTCTGATTTTTTTATTGTTTATTTCTTTTAATATTTTAATTGAAATTCATTTCTAGCGGTACTAGAGAATTTATCTTCCAGATTAGTTACTTTAGTTTAATTCGCATCATCTAAATCAAAAACCACCGATTGTATCTACGTATATATTATATCGTTTTTATCAAGCTCTAAAGGGTTTAGCTCATACGATAACACAATTCAAAATTTATGACGAAAAGCATAAAACATGAAATGGATTTAGTTACAATTAGCCTAAAGAGCTGCGGAGATATTAAGAAAAATGTGTGGAAAATCAAGGTTTCAGACAGGTCCTGTCTTGGTCGCAAATGCCAAACTAAACATTATGTTCTGCACCAAATTTTTTTGTTTAACTCTGTTTCGTGGGAAGTTATATTCTCATAATATATCAATTTAGATAGGTCTACTAAATCACCTATGTAGTGTGAAGGCTTGATCAAATTCACTCACGAATAACCTGGTTGCATAGGAAGATACCAAACTCTCCACTGATCTTGGTGTAAAAAAGATTTTTCCACCGTTTTTTAACAAAAAGCAAAAAGGAAATCAGATCTGTGCGTATATCGTCATTTGACTTATGCACTATGAACATTTTAGACAAATATATCGAGTACATACATGAGTGATTTACACGGATATTAGTATTAAATAGATGATGAAACTTCGCATTTCCTAACATAGTTATGTATCGTGAGCTACATCAACACCGTATACAAAGCCCGTACTGATTCAAATCACTATAAATTATAACCCAAGTCAGTCTGTTCATTGCTATAGTTTCAGACATAAACAGCGAAATGCGCCCTGATAGTAATCGCAATAGGAATATGAAACATAAATCTCAGCCACTTATGTTCATTTTTGTGTAATATGTGTGGCAATAAAATTTGCGATTAGTATGGTATATAATGTACACTTTCTGTATAGTTTTGCTAATTTTAATTGAAAAGTCTAAACTGTACATCCTGATTTCCAAGCGCTATAGCACTTTATTAGTTCATGGTAAATTTTACCAGGATATCAGATATTCTTTGATTTCGCCTCTTCGCGGTTGCAACTGCTAAGGAGCTTGCGTATAAGTTTTTTTAGTTGATTGAACAGAGGTTTTGAAACTGTTTTTGCCGAATCAATGAATTATAGTACCAGAAGTAAATCCGGTGTTTTTGAATACATAGCCACGTTTAGTACCCTGTTAGCAATTATTCGCTCAAATCGGTAATTAGATATTTTCTTATACGGTAGTGTATATAAATTTTTATCCTGTGAGAGAAAACAAATTCTTCGTTATAATCCTATTTTTGTTTTTTAGGAAACTGGTATTATCAACACTTAAAAAAGCGAAAGAACTTAGACCAAAAGCAAAGTGGGGTTTCTATCTTTATCCTGAATGTTTTTGGTCTGGCGAAAACGTGCCATGTAGTTACAAGTCTATGTTTTCGCTGCTCATGTAAGTAATGCGTACCGTTAAGTTAGAAGTATCAAACCAGGGTCATTTTGCTGTAGATACGCACCTAAGTAAACGGAACTGTAAATTAAATGTTGCTATTATGATAAATGCACACAACTTTATATTGTGTATTATATGAAGGCATAAGCGTAGGCTAAGGCTCAGGCTTAGTGTATGAAGGACGGTATACATGTAATAAAAATAAAAACTGCGACTGGAACGGAGCATGCATCTACCGTAAAAGAAGCATTCAGTCCACATTTGGTTTTGCGCTAGATATGCATCTACGGTAAAATTATCGAATTCCATATCGAAATTGCGTGAATATTGTGCTAATAATTATAATATGACAATCATATAAAAACAACAACCCTTGTCAGAGTCTCACAGGCTACGCTAAATCACGATTTTGTCGCATGTTTAAGAACTAGTTTTAGGATTATAGCATCGCTGGGAATTATAATTATCTCGACTTTTATTATATTCTCTTCTATTCTATTTCATGTATCTATTCGATATAACTGAAATTCCCAAAACTGAATCGACCGAATCGGTATTGCTCAACGTTTTTAGCAAATCAAGCATTCAGGTGTAAGAATTGTTTGCACACCTCAGACCAACAATATTAGGTTACACGCCACACCTGAACAAACTGAGCTCCTCCTTTTAAAGGTAATATTTTATGCGGTCACTGTTTGTCATGTTGTTTCGGCTCTGCATTTTTAGGATTGCAATAAAATTCAGCATTATTTCATAATTATTTGTTGCTATTTGAAATTCGAGTGCGAATCATTTTAGCGATTGAATATCGTGGCGCTTAAAATTTAATAACCGATTTTTTATATTTTGAAGGAGTTTTAGTTAAATTTAAGTTAAAATTTTTGTTTTAATTTACAATATAAATGGCTGTCTAAAGCATACAACAACATAATATTTTAACTTCAGTTCGAAGCATATATCAACTTTAATGAAGTACATAGCGGCAGTTTAAAAGCTAGGCCTGAATTAACTACAAGAAGCAATTCTGCCGCCAATTGCAGTCTAAGAGGGGCCCCACTTTTCGAATAGTCACCTTTGCTGATACTTATGGACAGTATCCTGAAGCGATCATAAGTCATGATGAAACATTGGCAAACAAGAAGCTTCGAAATTATTGATTGGTTACATATGAGACAAATTAATTTCACTTTTACCGATACATGGTTTTATGATGACAACTTTTGTTTGTTTCCACTTAAATAAAATCCTACAAATGCAGAAGTTTGTAGCAGGGAAATTTCAGTAGCTACACAAACTTCTGCAATCGGACTTGAATTTAGTATTGCGTTCATCACATTAGAAATGCTTTAGTTGCGGTTAACCAAGCTTAATAGTCTGCGACAATATGCTAAAGCAATATCAAATTGTGTATTTTAGCTTATCATGGCTGTACAATGAAGTGGATGTCCTATTTCCGAGCATCTATTTTCGTCACTCGACAAGAAATATGCGACGTTCGACAAAATTCGACATAGTCAACAGTCATATTAGTCATGCCTATCTATCGATTACGCAAAAACGAAAAATTCCCGTGTATGCGTTTACGAAGATAGTCTATGATACCTACAGCAATGATCTGAAATTTTATACAAAGGTAAATGCGGTCCAATGGAACTCGATATTGTTTTGATCATTCAAAAATTTCTTGCAATATCTTCGTTTAATTCATAATCTCAAATTGTATTGTTTAAAATATTCAAGACAACAAATACGGTGCTCTGTTAAAATTTACAAAATCTGGTATAAATGAAAGAAACACACTGGTATGTGAATCTCATTTTGGTATTTTCGCTTGCTGCACATTTTATCATAGTGAATTAATATCTCAATCCATACCCAACATCCAGGTCTTCAGAAATTTTGTGAGATACGCTGCGCAGATTACAGTGATGCAAGAATCGTAATTACAGCAATTAAACTTAATAAAATTAATTTTTGTAGAGCAGCCAGTCCTATAATTAGAAAAAATACTGTTTTTCCAAGGTAAAGTTTCGTATGTCCACATTAGCTAAAAATCAAGTTCTGAGTATCAACAAGCACAGAATTAAAGTTTGCATCTAAAGCTCTATTACGCATGCCCACAAATATGCCCATGCATGTTTAATACAGCATGCTCATTAGATTTGGAGGTGGTAATGGCACCGACAGTAAAGTCGTTTAAAACGAAGTTGCGCACGTCTCGCACGCTGCCGGAGCTATGATACCCTTGCTGCTGTCGCTGCGCTATAGTTGCAGATATGAATACTCCACTTGGCCATTATGCTCAGCCGATTCACTTCGGCTAGCCGTTGTCGCGCAAGTCTGTCACGCAATGCTCTCTCGCCGAACACACGACAATGGCAGTTCAGGTGCGTATTCAGGATCAGGTACTAGTGCGGATTTGGCATGTCAAATACTTGCTCATGTTTCCAACCCAAAAGTCTTTACGTGCCGGAGATACAGCCGTTTGCCTCAGATATCCTGTTTCTGTAAGCGAGAAAACCGTATGTGCGAATATACGTTTACCTGCCAAAAGCCGCATGTCATAAAAGCTTTGTTGCTGTTAACCTAAAGTTGGCGCATATTCAGAACCACTTATGTATAACACCTACTGAGCACTGTAACTGATATACAAAGTATCTTTTTCGATTCTCTAAAATTAATTCTGCAAGAAGTCACTTATCATTGAACCTGAATATACTGGAATTTATTTTAGTGGCACTACTCTCTGGTGTCGGACTGTAGTTACCCCGTCTCCGGAAGTAGCCGTTGTGTTGCCGTATAAAATCTTTTCCACCCCGGTGTTGTTGTGGAGTCCAATTTTGACAATCTTACAAAAGTGCAAACATTGCGATATCTCGTGAGGTAGCAACAAACAAATTCAGGCATTATATGATATATATAATAGATACGCTATATATAATAGATATATAATGGACATCCTAGAGACGCAAAGAGATGACAACACATACAGTGAGTGACGAGTTTGTTTTCATAGCCACTGTATTTAACTGAATAAATACTGCTAAGTAATATTACATCAGCTGCTCACCTGTTAATGCCTTTCAGAAATTGCGGTACCTATGGGTTCGCTTGCATCACTAGCTGACGCTAACATAAGGTATGGGATTGTACCAAAGTACATTCTCTAACTCCGCTAGGAAATTTGTTGACCACAATATAAGCATGATGCAGTTGGATTTCTTGTTGGGTTTAACGATTTTCAAGCGATTCCCTAACAGGACGACAAGACAACTTTTATGATTTCGATGATGTTATCGTTACGGCATTATTACTTAAAGCTAGTGCTGCAGCAAAATAAAATGCTATTACGCGAATAAATTTTGAACGACATCATCGGGCATTTCGTAAACTCAGTGAACAGTTATAGAGCTATTTAGTTAGGTAGTTAAATATGAACCATTGAAGCAACAAAAGCTCTCCAAGCACCATAAATCGGTGCTGCCCGTTTCATAGTAAGCATGCTTTTAGTTTCTTAGTGATAGTATCATGGATGTGAACCTTAGGTATGGATTCTTATAGCAATCGGAACTCTACTTGCAACTGAAATCTACGCATTCTTTTAACAATCAATCTCCTACATACGTGTAATGGACATGTAATGTTTTGATTATGTGTCTGCTCAGGTACAAAATGAAACTCACGATTAGAACTTCAAATAACGTCAATTATTATGGGCTGAGAGTTTCCTAAAGTATTTATAGCTCATTAGCACATACAGTAGCACTAACGTTGAGCCAATTTCTGACTCATGTCGTCTGTGCAGGGAAGTTGAATCTCTACTATGTGTGTCTTTAGCTCAGAACTATGAAACAACTACTAGGTAATGTAGTAGTATTGTGTTTTATGGTTAAAAAGTCAAAACTAAAGTGTAGTTTGGTCAATTACCTGACATCAGAAGGAGAACAAATTAATACTTATAATTAGCTGGGATAAGTCAAATCCAATGGGTATTTACCAAAATTTCCGACTTGTGTTCGTTTTGCAGGAAGACCTCTGCCATACAATGCTTCTGCCCAATTTACTTGGCATTGATGGCCTAATTGTGTGGAGTAGCTATTCCAGCTTTACAACAGCAAAGCGTTGTGAGTCGTACAAAAAATATATTGAGAAGTCACTAAATCCTTATGTCAAGCGAATTACCAGATCACGCCGACAATATAGTCAACACGGTAGCTTATCGTGCCCACTCAACAAGCTTTGTTACGCAGATGAATCCCCGGACTCGTGTCACAATACAAAACCACAAGAAATTCCAAATCAGCACTTCAAAACCACGGCCGCATCGGCTATTATACAGCGTCTGTCATCTAATGATTACGTTGTTACTCGGGCAGAAATGTATTTGAAAAATTACACCGAACAACCGCTCATTGGAGAGAAAGATAATTTCGATGAAAGCCATGAAAACAATGAACTGGACAGCGCTAATGGGAACCTCAATGACTCTTCACCCGGCTTTGAGATACTAGAACCAAATACATTGCTAATGCAAAATGAAAGTACCGTTAACCGATTGCATAACGTTAGTACAGTACATACTAGTACTTTTTCGCCAAATCAAAGTCTTTCAGCAGATGATACGGTGCCATTGGTTTCCGAAGAAACTATTGCTTTAGACAATGACACGTCAAGAAATGTTAGCTGGTCACAATTTTATGAGTCACTGGAACTAAAAAACGGTTGTAATGACCAAAACATTAGCTACAAATATGCCGAAATTGCACCTGCAAATAACACTACTTCCGAATATGAACAAAATTTAGAGCAGTCACGGGACGGTTCATCAAATACCTTAGACGACACAAAGAAACCAAGCCCATTTGGCTCTACAACATATGGCACATCGAACGATGCCACTAGGGGTATCCACTCAATCGCTGCTACTACTGACACGCACGGCATTCAAACCCACAACCCTCAACCAACCTCCTATTCCAAAATTCCGATTACCTTCGATCATTCCATCAATTCTATTACCGAGGAACTGAATATAGGCAATAATATAACGTTAAGTGAACAGAATCGCAGCACAGCTCCAACGGAATCAAGCGCACGATACTTTAACAAGATGGCAAGCCATCAATTCTTTATAACAACGAACAATCGATTAATATTGCAACCAGAAAATAGTAGTTCCATATTACCATCATCAAAAGTTGCGCTCTATTCGGAAACTGATAAAAACACAATGGTGAAAGAACAGCAGTTCAACAACAACTCTAAAGACTATACGGAGTACAACGCTACAATGCAATCTGTTAACACGAGTTGTGATTCTGCGGAGTTCCGTTCAGTTACGGGTTTATCAACAAAGTTGACTCATATAAATTCGCGAAAAAATTCCTCCGGTATCACTTATTCAACATCAACGTTACGACCGGGTATAATAACAATGTTAAGTACACGAAGAACGCTTACCAAAATCCTTAACTTCTTCAACTGGAATTCGTTCGAAACGGTGCAACAAACCTCAACAATTCCAAATTTCGTGACGCGTACGTCGCACAAAATCTCGTCACTTTCGCCAAAAACTACGCCAACACCACTAGCAATCCTGAGAGAAAAAGCCACAAGCAAGCGCGCCGGTAAGAGTGCAGTTGCAACGGACCAATACAGCGTTACAACTGCAGCTGTAACGAATGACCCTCTAATCGTTGTAATCTCACAGGCTAGTCGCTCTAACGATAATAATTCTAGTCATACCACGTCCTACAATGACTCCCTCACCACAACGAAAACCTCAATTACCTCTGCAGAAGAAGAACAAGCGCAGCTGTTCGACGAAGAAAATAGTCTTTCGACTGACGGCGGTAGTGGTAATAGCAGTAGTAACGATGACGATGACGGAGACGATACCGATTATAGTTATCCCGGTAGCCGATTGCGAATGCCTCAATTTCCATCAATTCCCGCTTTTCATTCTCCATCGGTGCCGCCCTATTATACCACTGAACAAAACACTGTAGTTGATCATGATAGTTTTGATATTAGTGGTAGAGAAAATAGTCGTAACGACAATAGAACTATTTATACTGTCGTTAGCAATAATGCTGCAGCTAGTCTCTATGGTTTGAACACGTATACAACTGCGATTTCTGTGGTATATCTATATATTGTGAGTAGGACTTATGCATCTAATGATGCAGTTTAAAATAGATAAAGTTGCTAAAATATTTCTAAACTACCTATATTAACTCACTCAAAATGCAAATATTTCGTAATTTAGATTATAATGCTATATTTTAACGTAACTTATCGAAGTATTCTTGATGAACGTACGGTATGTTACCTAGTAAAGTGCGGTACTAAAAAGATGTTTATTTACTATAAACAACTGTGGATGATGATCGATTCCACTGAAGAGTTGGACACTGTTCATCTTTCCCTTACTATAGCCCGCGGTACGTCGCGGTCGTTTTCGCCCTTATCCCTCCCAGGCTTATGACACACTTGTTTTGTCATCAACATAATTGCCCATAATATTTTGGACCATCGCATTCATATCTCCACCATGTTATCAGACCACATACACATTATAACATATTTAGCAAAAATTTAAAAAAGTGGTGCAAGAACATGAAAGGGGACTGAAATAGTGGTCCATCACCACTGGAGGGATGTGTATTTAGTGTCCATGGACATCGGTGAGGCGCAAATCGGTTGCCCTTGACCCAGGTAGAGGTGAGAAAATGGTGGTCCAAGAACATGGGAGGCGTAGTCAAGTTTGTGACTCACCGACTGGGTTATAAACCCGGAAAGGGTATGGGCAGAAATCACCGAACATTCTGTGGGCGACAGTAAGGAAAAGCTGAAGAATGTCACACTGTTCAGTAGGGTCGACCATAATAGACACTTGCTATAACTAAGGACAAAATTAGCATCAAAGTTTGGTCTTAAATTATGCTTAGAATTTAGTATTGTTCAATATACTCTGTGCTGTGTTCGGAGATATCTGTCAGGCATTGGCTAAGCTGAATTTACACGAAGCAGCGACACGTGTTTTGTCTAATAAATCCTTTGATATCAATCAGAATTTATATATTGCTAGTTATAATATTTGGTTAGCTGTACAGCTGGGGATAAAAAAGTATTGTTGAACCAAATTTTCATATTTAAGCTCAATATTGCTGAAAATTAAGCATTGTACGTTTTCAAGTCCGTTATGATGTGCTTACTCTGAGAGAAATCTTAAGAACCGAGCAACCGTTGCGTAAATGGCTTAGGATCTAGTGGGCAAGACTCGCAGCCGAACAATGCAGGTACAAGTCACCGATAGGGCAAAAGTGCGCTTGTCGTTACACGTAATATGTTTTAAATCATGCATGAAGGCACTATCCAAAATTTTGTCTATCGTTCGATTAAGCATAAAGCCCTAGGTATAAGCATTTTCTTTGGATTGTGACAGTAAATATACATCTGTGTATTATAACTCGATTGTTTATTAGACCTATTCATGTCAGTTTGTGTAAATAATGACTATTAGTTTACTGTTAATAACTGAACAAGTGGCCTGCGTTTCCAAATTAGGCCTTCACTTCTAAATTTACATACACTAGTCCAATCATGTATCTTTCAATTCCAGAAGGGCAGATTAGTTCGCTATGTTCTGTAATTGCCTACTTATGATATTTAATCCGCGTAGATTTATGGAATTTAAAAATTATGTTCGTATCCTTCGTAATTTGGGGTAATGGTGAAAATTGGGTAAATTTGACAAAATATCGGACGAGTCTACACCCTCCTTGACGGCCTTGCTCCTGAGGGTCTCTACGATCTCTTGAGACTTCTCCGCCAAGGCCCTTTGGCCAGCACCCCCTGACGACCTTCCACCCGAGGGCATCTAACCCCCTGAAACGACCTCCTTACGCTGACCCCGGATACTCCTCTGAGACTTAAGCGCGTCAGCATGTATGCCTTAGCTAAATTCGTCTTTTAAGCCGTAGAGCTTTTCCTTTTGCTTTCTTTATTGGATGCTAAATAAATATTTCATTTATTAGATGTTAAGTATTAAACGTTTCGTTTGAACGGCATTAGTTATTTCTCCCTTTTTTGTAACCATTACATTGAATGTTCTCTGCATTTCATTATATAATGTTCATTGTATAATTTGCCCCATTTTAGATTTAAAATTCTCTTAGCACCTTTCAACCAGGTATTGTTAAAGTATCCCGTTTCGAACAGCTGTTTTTTGGGAGCCGCTAAGTCTGCTTTCCTTAATTCCTTACAAAGCGAAAATAAGCATATACTATCCTACAAATTCAGCAAGATTTGGAAAATTCGCCCAGGTGCAGCTTATGGAATTTTCAGTCCTCGGAAATTAATTATTTCATGTATACAATATACACCATCCATCAAAAAATTTAACTGAGCATTTTTAATTCTGTTTATGGATACTTTTAGAATTCAGTGATTGTGCTTTCTAATTATTTCGAACGAAATCTCAATTTCTTAATTTCTTTAGTATGAAATTTAGCTTAAAAATGAGTTAAGCTGTTTTCGAATTGGGTCGCCTAGACAAAATAATGTTTGTTGAATGAGCCTCAGAAGTATAACTTTCTAAAGTTACAGGGCGAAATGTACTAAAATACTTAAGTCTAGTTCTAGATCTACATAGTAGCTGTAATAACAAGCGATTATTCTAGCAGTTATTGGATTATTGAATAAATAATTTTAAATGTAACCTCTCGGTGAGAATCTACTAATCAAAATTTAAGATCAATAATTCCGATTTGTGTTATTAGTAGATAAGAAATAACAACAAATCTTGACATTACAAAAATGGCGGTTTCGATATTAAATATTGCATAGTTATTGTACCATTTGCATGCGAACCACCATCCATTCGATCCTAAGGTTATTTTCTGTGATTAAATTATTGCAGGCTGTTTTTGTTCCGAGAAATTCAAAACTTCTAAATCAACAGAGCATTCTGTCGAAACTCTAATTTCTCAAGTAAATTAATCAATTCTTTCATGGTTTTAAAGCTACAACGACAGATAAATCATGCCACTATTGATCGGCATACAATTTTGAGGATGAGAAGCTCAAAGTTATTATAGCTGATTTGAGTTATGAATAAATTTGAGTTTGACACACAACCATTTATTTTAGAAAACGTTACAAAGTCACGTCATATTATCGTCATAATTTTCTGTGTTTTGTCTCCAAATATAAAAAGCTGCAATCAATGCCAGTGGCACAAATGTATTTCAGTTCAAGTTTGAATGGTAAAGTTTATAACCCATTATATAAAACATAATAGTATCATTTAGACATCAATATGGCCAAAATTGCTTTATGCGACCTAAATTTTTTATGGACGCTCTTCAAACTAGTTCTAAGAATGTCTATTAAGTACATACTGTACACGTGATTAGTGCTTCTTCAGATCATAAGCTTCATAACTGTTACACTATACTATAGTTTAACAATTTATGTGGTTTGCCATGGAAAAAATGAACATATAGATTCATTAAAATATTCCACATATCAGAATATGCGTCGGTCCGGTTAATAAACTGCAATATTATTCGGCGTTCACGTCGTAATGTTACCGTCGTTTGGAACAGCTTGTTAACTATATGGTGTGCCTGACGGCGTCATAATTGTCCATACAGTGCGACTGATACGACGCCATAAGTAAATGCCCTAGCGTTGAAGATACAATAATTTAAACAAGCAAATCAAAAAATTAAAAAAATATTTTGTTGTAAATGTTTATCGTTAAAAACAGATCGCTTAAATATGATCATGTTGAAATTAAGAATGCTTGTGTCCCTTTCTTCAATTCAGCGCCTTATCCGAACGTTGTTGAGGACCCAGTCCATTTGGCAATAAAATTTTGAACGTTTTGAAATGCCTCAGCATTTTTTGACGTCTGAAATAGAATTTCACAAAAGAAACTCGTTTAAAAAACCTTTAACATGAACAAACATATTTTAATGTTTAAAGCCTATGAAAACCATTATACATATCACTTACAACATGATACAACACTGTAGGCGACTTGTAAAACACCCATCGTACCCAATACATGTATACCCACAAATACATTTCGGCCAGCCTCATGACAAAACGTTTTTATTTTTTATTTTTGGATTCCCAGTGATTCCCCATCGGTGCCATAAATTTTCGAAGAGAGTGTTTTTCTCGATAAATGCATAATTATATATGCCATTCAAACCACATTGACTAACTGAATGGACTGGTGCGAAAATTAATGAAATCAGTTCACGAGTTAGTTATTTGCACTTGTGCGAAATCCGAAATCTCGGGCTTAAGCCTAAGACTTGGCCTAGGCATAAATGTAGTCAAAATGGACTCATCGAGCTATGTGGAACGCTAACAAACTTATCAAATTGGCCAATTCGGACCTAGCGGAGGGCTAAAGGAAAAGACTCAAATTTAGTTGGTCACGCTTCAATTACATTTGATTCAACTGTTTAATTTAATAACTGGTTAGATCCATTGATAAACAATCGGGTTAATACTGATAGCAACTATTAATATAAATTCCCGTAGTTATGCGACCTTTGAGTAAGCTATTTATTTTTCTATAGATTTTTTAACTCATGCATAGGTAAAATGTGCCGTTCATATGCAGTGGTTTGGCTTTAGTAAACCGTGCCAAGTTTTCGAGATAATGACTAGTGGTCAAAGTATCAGCATATATATAACCGACTTAGCAGGGTAGTGTTCTGGTAGGTCTTTGTCAATTCCAAAATAAACATATGAATTTAGAAAATATGTGCAGAAACATATCTTCTAAGCATTTCTAATAGTTTTAGTTGAACGTTAAGTTTAGAGAATAAGCGGTGTAAGAATACAATATCTATAATGGCTCTTGGCTACACGACCAAATGAATTCAATAATGAATATCGAATAGGTACTAAGTTGCCTGAAAAGCGAAAGTGGCGAGTTTAAAGACAAATATTTTTAAGTTTATACTAATGACGTTGAACGGATCTACGCATTTTGCATACGGCTAGTGTAAAGATAAACCACTAGACATCATGAAAAATGATCGCAACTGGAAATAAGTAGATTGCAGTAATATTATATTTCCAGAATTAAGTTAAGAAATAACTTCAGCCTTTTATAACAAACCTAAAGCGTGATCTATGATTTGGTCGCATTCTTTGCAAAACCATTACCTCTCATCTCTCAGTTGTCCAGTACATTAGAATTTTCATATAGAAAATAATTGCAGCCACTCCAAACTTTCCTGATTAAGCCTATTTAACCGTTCGATTATGCACGTGATTGCGTAAGAAGAAAAATTGTACACTAAACACATTTTAGTGCGGCAAAATTGTCGAAAGATTCATTCCTATCCTTTTAAATGTTAATGACCATGCCAATATCAAAATATCTTCATTAATCATGAATTTATGCTAATCAATTGAATTCCCTTCAGGCATTAGATATTTACATAGCCATGTTGTTTTTGTATCTGAATATGCTAAATTACACACATGTGATACATTAAGCTGCGTTCGCATTTTCAAACCTTTAGTTCAAAATCTGTCCCGTTTTTATCATTTTTAGAGAATTTGAATGTGTAAACGCAGTTCACACATTTCAAGAATATTAATACAGAAGATGCGTTACTTGGAAGATTTTGAGTTCAAATTTTTTATCTCAAATTTTGAAACATCATAATTCGATATATTTTTCTATAGCAAATTGGAGTCAAATTTTGATCAAATTTTAATTTGGTTTAATTTTTAGCTCAAACTATGAGCCAAGTTCTTGCGAGTGTAAAAGCACCTTTACACTTAATATTTTCTCAGGATTTTTTGCTTGCTTTCAATTTAATAATGAGTTATGAAACAAGAAATACACTTTAAAATTATTCTGAATAATACTTATACTGAATAATTCTTATACTAAAAAATATCAAAGAATTCCGATGATCACGGTTACTCATACGGTCTCTTTGCTACCTGACCTTTGACGTCATGAGATATTTGTTCCAGTCGACTTTGTTAGCAGCTTTGCCAGATGATCCAAACGGAACAGAATTTTGCAAGATAGGGTATCCTAAAATTTAACACCGCTTCCATTTCATACCACTTACATATGGAATGAGAATAATTTGAACCTAAAGTTAAGTCAAGCAATGTAACGTTATGGCACCAACAGCCAAAGAGCGGAAGCTGAATGCCTTCCGCTTAGGTACGGTTTAAAGTGTTCACCAGTACCAAAACTTAGGCTAAAGCTTATGTCCGGTAACACACCTTCTGTTTTTATTTTTGCTGTGTGTGCTAAAAGAAGAGGCTGCAAAAAATCTGAATCTTAAATCAGAACCTGAAAGTGCATGTTGAAAAATGCAAAAGTTATGTTCTTATGAACATCATAATTTCTGGGAAATTGTAATTTACGACTCAACCTTGTGTTTTGACGATTACAAATTTGTTCTCAAATCAGTATTGCTTAGGTAAGTTAATTTTTATAGTCAGACAAAATAACATTGCAGTATGTTAAATTTTAGATACGTCAGTACTTTATAAAACAAATACAAAGGCTGAATTTCATGGTCTCTAATCAAGACGGGTTAAACCAACCTTAGCTCCATTATTTAGTGATGGTCCGGTTTACTTATTGCGGGTTTCAAACTTGAGTGAGCTTCAATCATTCTAATGAAATGAGAATGGATTTAACTGTTATAATCTTCAACGTTAGCAGCCCACGTTTCAGCTGCTTATCTGTCAGTTTTTAGACTTATAATGTGCACAGATTTGCGTACAAACGGGTAATTCGCCTAACCAGAAGCAATGGTGCCAGAGAACCTACTGTATTTGGCAGCTAATACCGGAATACCGTTCAGTGTCACGTTATACACATTAGGACGCACATATTTTCTCTACTCACGCAGCCATTCTCTATAAGAATATACCTTAAAATAGCTGAACTTTGACTACTACTGAAGTCCCAAATTGAGCTTCATTATCCAAATAAAATTTTCATGGTAAAACGTCCATCTACAATATACCACGAATTAGTTAGGGCAGTTTTCTGCAAATGCTTAAAACGGTGCAAAAATTTTAGATTTATTAAACCAACGTGTTTCGAGTAAAACTTTCACAACACATAGTACATATACCTTTTCATGCTGCAGGTCCACAGGGTAGGCAAGCATACAGCAGGAATACAACTGATTTTATCGTTTTCAGTGTTATGAAAAAGTCATATGGTAAATAATACTGCAGCCTTCACATATACCTAAAAACCGCGAAAAAAGTTTACGCCAAATTATGGGAATTTTCAGCCTATTTTGTTCAGCGTTAAACACTATAATTATTTAATGCATTTCGCTAATTTCGATACCCCTGTTTAAATAATAGAAATCAGGAACAAAACACATCTTGGGTAACATTATTTAAACCTGAATTATGAGTCTAATGTTACGAAAGGAATGGGCAAAAATCCGCTAAGGTCCGACAATGTCAACAACATTGTTGTGCCACATACCCTATCTATTTCGAATGAGCAGACGAAATGCAGACTTTAGGAAACATCTTGTTTGACCAATGTAACCAAATTATTGTTATATAATGCATTTTGAACCGAATTGCTGTTGCCTTTCCGTAGAACGATTTTGGCACACTCCAGTGCTTCCACATATAACTTAAGAAACCATACAGCGAGTAAAATGACCAACTGGTTAGTATTGTCACCCATAGCTGGTGTTGCCTTTGTTTATTATGAACACTGTGTCATAATGTCATCAGAAATAAATCATTCGGCTAGCCGTCAGACATCAAAACCTCTTACTGCATGCGTTATGCGGGTAAATTTATTCTTGAAACTCAACCATGTGAACAACTTCCATGATTTGACTGGAGCCATGGTCTTGTTCGAATTGCTTATAAAGCATAAAACAAGCGACAAAGCATATTTTTGTATCAAACCTATACGATAAATAAAATTCCAGTTAACATTAATTGTTAAAACAATTATATCACAGAGTATATTGTTGTTACCTACCTGTAAGAATACATGGCTGTGCTTGGGAACCATCTGGGTTATCCAAGGAAGCCTCGTATACATCGCGCGAGTCCTTTACAAGCTCCTGTTCAATGTTTTTATCGACAGACACTGACAGAACCCATTCTTTGATTTCTTCATGGTCGGAGCTCTAAAATTTAATGTTTGAACATTATAAAGATGTTTGAGGCCATTTTCGATTTATCGTGTATCTACTAGGTGAAAGGAACCGAACTAAAAATATTAAAATTTTGTGACCTAGGGATACAACTGTTTTTTTTGACTTTTATTGGTCCTAATCGATGTCAATTACGCATGAAATTTTAGCCCAGGTGTTAGCGAAAATATGTCCGGCACAGAAGTGTGCAAAATCTACAAGACATTCTATTAGATAAACAGTAGGAATATTGATATGTTTCACTCTATCCTAGACCCAGATTGTCATAAAGGTTGCTCCTCAGAATTAGTTTAGGACTTTATACCATGAACAAATAGGACACCGATGCTATATTTTTCTTTTAGCATTTGATAATGTGATCCCTTTACGTCCTGAAATAATCCGCATTTTAAATTTATATGAACGATAATAGATCGCCGCGAGGTATCGAACTTAAAATCCCGGGGCGAAAACTTTGTTTACTAGCCATTGAGTATTTTCGCAATTATTGCTTGGAAACTTAAGTCTCATCCCAAAGCGATCGAACAACAACACGCGTGCAATCGTGCAGTACTCGCTGTAATTATTTAGAACAAATATTTCAAACAAATGGTTGTTATGTTACAACTGCAGGACTGAAAATGTTAAGGTAATATAATAATAAAATGTTGTCGGATAAAATTTAAACAACATATACTTAAGGCGCGTTCACATACTCAAACTTTTTGCTCAAATTTAGATAAAAATTTAAGCTCAAATTTTCATCAAAATTTGAATGCATCTTTTATGCATTTTGGTATATTTGAACGTGTGAACACTGTTCATACCTTTCAAAGTTATTTCTTTTGCCAATCATCAACGAGATTTATAACCTAAAGAAGTTTGAGCTCAAATTCTGATCTCAAATTTTGAGACATCACAATTTTAAATTAAAAATCAAGGTCAATTTTTGATCAAAATTTGAGCAAATAGTTTGAGCGTGTGAACACGCCTTTACTCGTATTCGGCCTGACATTATACATATGTTCGATATTGTGTAAGAATAATTTGTTGAAATATGTGCAAAGATTTATAGCAATCCCTATAGGTAATCAAAAATAACAATTAAACTCAATTCGCCACTGAACTTTATTAAATTTCTATGGAAAAGGTTTTTAAAATTTTTATTTTAATTTTTGAGTCATAAATTTTTGAACGTTGATTTCGACTTGTTTTATTTTGATATATGTTAGTTGGTGAATGCTGACATGTAATTTGCGGCAATGCAAAGAATAAATAAATAAATAAAACAGCATACGGATAAGTATGGCTTTTCGGGCAACGGAATTTCTGTTGGTATATCGGTTTCTTCTAAGCTTGAATAATCAACTAATGTTGCATCTTTTTCTTCAATAGCCTGTAAAAAGCATATTAATGTTACGTCCGAATCAACTAAAAAATATGAGAAACTCCATTATAGTTGGTGTTAGCCTTAGCGCTTAATCATATACAAGTGTTTACTACCACATCACAGTAAAACTGCGAAACCATTCTTTTTTACTATTGCTATTCATCAAAATACGTTGCAAATGTTTCAAATAAGGTTAGTTTATTTCGAAGGCAAACACCAAATACCGCACAGATATTTACTCTTATAATTTTTTGAACTGCCATAAGTTGAGCAGTTTGTTTATCTGACGTTTTACGCAGAATGTGTTATCAGGCGAACTGTATATTATAGATCAGTTATGCTTAAAACTAATACGCAAATTATGTGCCATTAAACACTGATATTTTGGAATTTAAATAAGCATAGTATCGAGTTGGTGATGCAAGTGTCACACGTTGAAAACTGCGATTCTAGCATATATATTAAAATTTTATAATAATCTTCAGACTAAGATTTTGTAAATTTGTTAGAATGGTGGTCTCTGTATTCGCCTCATATTGTAAGTTGTTACTAGGTCAAACAATTTAGGTGCTTAGGATGAGCTGGAGTATCCCATTGGATATTAGTATCAAATTGGTTGAGCCACTTTCTCCACAAGTTTTAATATGGAATTGTATCACATGCGAATAAAATAATGCGGCGTTTACGTAATAAAGGAGCCTACATGTGGAAGTTTTTTCCCGTGTGTGTCTATGTCACCATCCGTTATATGGTTTCTTGGATTCCATAGCGTTTACGGTTGTATTTTAAGATAGTATTCATAGTTAGAGTACTGTCGATAATGGCATAGTGTAGACTATACCATAGAATTAAAAAATTATATGGTGTTAGCTACACCATGCTGTAATTTACGCATTTTATGTAATGTGTTTATGTATGGTATCCTTTACACCGTCTGTAAAAACAATAGGCAGATCTTCACACTATGGTTAAATGGATGGTGTCTCATACATCTGTTTTATCATGTAGTGTAGGCATGTATTGTATACCAATGGATGGTATGGTATAGACTATTGAAGGACAACTCCTCCACATCGCGGGTCGTTTATAACGTAAACGCCGTATAATAGTATGCCTACTAGCAATTTTAGTCAGTCTTACTGGAACCAACAAACATAACTTTAAATTCACTATAGTTTTATTGCGAACATACCTAGTGTTGCATTACTACATTGTTCTTTGTTCTGTCGATTATCATTAAATCACAAAACTTAATCAAGAAAAACAATATTTTAGTAAGACAAAATAAATTGAGGTCACATAAGTTTTACCATCACTTCATAATAGAAGAGAACAACACTTGTTATGCCTCCAATGTTAACCCGCGCTAGAAGTCACTGTTAACATTTAGGTTGAAGTAAGTGTCGTACTGTTGCGATATGCACTGGTTTTTCTGCATCAAGAAAGAGACGAAGAAAACCTTTTAGCATTACAATTTAGAAAGTTAGATTACAAATAAAAAGAATTAGCTGTCTACAACTTACATCAACCAAATCCAAGTAATGATTCAAGAATAAATATGCCATATTCTCGTAAGCACCGCCCAACGTCTATAATAGTACTATATATTTTGAGGGGAAGCAAAAATATTTAAACTAAAAATACAGAACTAAAAATTCAGCTATCAAAATTAACTTGAATTTGCAAAATACAAACAGCCACAAATCAGAATTTGTGAAATATATTGGTGAACCTATATCTATATTTTAAAAAGCTTATATATCAAATCTTTGTACGTAGGGACATATTGCGCTTATGCAATCTTAGTGAAGTACTGCTATTTAATTTTAGAACCCTAAAGACATAAAGTCTACAGACCGACATTTGTATGAATATTAAACCTAAGAGAAAAGCTGTGAAGAAAATATATAATACTTTTCATACTATTTCGAACTATGCATCATAATTAAAGATGAATTATCATACAACTAGCGACCGCAAAAGGATAACATTAGTAACCAGGGCCAAAAGGGCGACTATGGAACCAATATCGAGCTCGAACCATCAATTTATGTATACAAACAAAACTATAATACTATATATTATGTCGCAGTATACATCATAATTAAAGATGATTTACCATATCAGTAGCTAACACAAAAAGATCACATTAGTAACCTAGGCTAAACGGGCGACTATGGAACCAATATCGAGCTCGCACCATCAATTTATGTGTACAAACAAAACTATAATACTATATATTATGTCGCAGTATACATCATAATTAAAGATGATTTACCATATCAGTAGCTAACACAAAAAGATCACATTAGTAACCTAGGCTAAACGGGCGACTATGGAACCAATATCGAGCTCGCACCATCAATTTATGTGTACAAACAAAACTATAATACTATATATTATATCGAAGTATACATCATAATTAAAAATGATTTACCATATCAGTAGCTAACACAAAAGGATCACATTAGTAACCTAGGCTAAACGGGCAACGGTTAAATTGTATTCAATTGAATGTTAAATTGCAATAAGGTCCAAAGGTAGCTGGGAACAATGCGTTAAACACATAAGATCAAGTTACTCTTATTGACAATCCTGCTTCGTAGAATGCCTTGTCGGCAGGGATTACCTCCGTATATCGCAATAGGCTTACATTGATCTTTGCAGTAAGATCAGTGAAAGTAGTCTGAAATTACAGGTGCGGTCAAATATAATCATGCACTCAAACAAATATATAAAGCGTCAGCAAGTGACGAGATCCCAACCGCAGTCGTACAAGTAAAACGTACCGCACAATGCGCAAATGACCACGAAATTACATAGCTTACATGACAAAATCCCGGCATTCACACAAACATGGTTGAGCCTTTTAAACCAATGTTCTTGCCTCCAAGGCTGCAATAACATCTTTTGTCTGTCTGTGTATAATTATTACCAGAATACTTAAATCTAGTTCTTTTGCGGTTCCATTTGGAGCACTATGGACATTTGCGTTGCGGTTACATTTTGAACGATAGTTATTTCTGTGGCAATTGTTTTAACACTTGTAAATAACACACATATTTCTCCACATTACCGTGTAATGAGTGAATGATAAGCTTGCATTGAACACGATAATGTCAAAATTGTACGGATGTTGTCAGTCATGGGCTCGAAAATATGAGGAGCAAGCAACTTTTAAGCGATTGCTTGCTTTAGCTTAACTATGCGTAATTTACAGCAAGAACAGTTGAGGAAACGTTAAGGAAAACCAAATGGCAGACCAATGTTCGACACTATGTCGGTTTCTTTTATCAGCCTTGAGACTGGTTCAGTATTTAAAAAATTTTATAAAGATAAGTTTTAGAGTCCATGACTAGAGCTCAAAATTTACAGCTACGCAATGTTCTGCAACCCAATTATTACAATTTTGTGGGCATGGTTTCACCGATGTATATTAATTTATTAATAGATTTTACTAAAAGGCACTAAAAGTATTGAACATAAATTTGACATCAGAACTATAGAAAACTATACTCATGTCACCGGAAAAGAACTAAAATTCGCTGAAATTTTGAACTAAATTTGCCAACAAAGCTGGAATAATGGCTCCACTGGAAAAATATTAAAAAAGACACTAGACAAGGTCCTCATGAAGCATATAATAACATAATTTAGAGATTTCACCTTACCAGCAATTTCGTAAAATATTTAATCGAAATATTTAAAGATTAACATTTTTATGATGATTCAACAGTTCTCGTTCATGAATGAAAGCCCGTATAGTCAAATGTGTAATTATTTACAGGCAGAACCAAACCAGTATTTACTAAAAGTCACTTATGTAAAAATTAATTATTATATTTGACCAGTATTCTTATTGCAAATAATATTATGAAGTTTACACAACGTAAAATGGTCAAAAAAGATGAGTCAACAGTCGAAATAAGACGAAGCCTAGGTTTATAAATACGTATTTGCACCTAGCTCACTACAACACATCAAGTCAAAAGTTTTGAGATATTGGTGAACCTGATATGACCATCCGTTGTTGAGCTATGGCAACTAAATGCTATATCGTAAATTATTTGCACTAGCTATGTGATCTTAATTATATAAATGATACAAGGCCCTACCACTTACGGTAGTTGGGAATAAAGCGCCGCTCTGCTATAGAGTTCATAGCATAGCTTCAACACGAGATGTTCGGAGTCTGAGGTGTAGTGTTAGCGCATTAGTTTTATAAGCTAGAGGAAGGAGCTACGAATACTGACCGGCCGGTCTATCTGAAAGATAGGTCACGGATCTTTCAACTTCTATGCCGAAAAGGTAAAAGAATTGTTATTTTAATTAACCATAATTTATAATATCATGATAACAAACTTATTTCAAAGCAGTTTCCAGCCAATTCCCAAAATTTTACTAGCAAACAAATATATATATATCAGTTACACTTCTGTGAAAACACCGATATTGATGGTCCATTAATCATTTTCGGAGCTAAATCTAAAACACATGTTTATGTAAAACTGTTAAAATATATATTTTATTATTGGTTGTCTTTGGAAATACATATAGTTATTAATTATAATTGCTTATGTATGTGCCACAAGTCACAATATGGTTTAGAATCAGTAATTGTTGAAGCATTAATTATATAGAAAGGAAAAATACGCTTTTATATAGAAATTATAATTTCAAGCCATATTGCATAAAATCGCATAGTATTTAGACATTTAACAGCTCTGTTTCGCGCAATATATAGAACACTATGCGAACACCTTGCCATTGTGGGTTGAACGCATATTACTTTAAATAAAATTGATGCGGTTAACCATAATGTTAATTATAAGCACAGTACCTTAAGCTTCTCGCAGTTGTAGCGAGCAATAACGAGCATTAAGCATACGAGCAAAATTTCATAACGAACTAATTTGCATACAATACATTCAAATCTACATCAATTCGTTGTAACGTGTATTTAATCAGAGCTAGCAAAGAATGAATATAAGTACATAGATGTTTATGATCACTGATGCATCTGGTATCAGCATTCGATGCGAACAAAAATCTGTACGCCATAACATTGAAAGTAGATAGACAAACAACTAAATATGTCACTTTGACTTTGGAGTCACGTTCGTCGAAACTTAGAAACTTTTCAACAAATCTATTCCAAATTGGTGTACACTCTCCACGTAGTACTGGGTGTTTTAAGTTAGGACTGGTATAAATGTTAACAAATTCTAAATTTATAGTAAATTAAATAGCAATTATTACAATAGGTGTGTTACAAGTATTATAAATTTTGCAACAGTAGACTTACCATTTCACCTAGCATACTAGCCCTAACTGCGTAGTAGTGGCAAATTTCTAGCAACTTCTCAAATTTGCTTTTATACGAATTTTGACCGCTAGCTCGCTTAAGGTCTTGACACTAAAAATGATATAAATATAACTATATCGTTTTATACAACTATAATATGTATGCTGGACTGAAGTCTCTAAAGCAGGAAAATCGCGCGAATAGATGTGTTCACAAATGTATAAACAATATGCATAATGATATAAAATATTAGCTGAAAATAAATATTCAAGTTTTAATTTTAATAATCTATTAAAATCATAAAAACTCTAGCTTGTCATATCAGCAAAAATGCATAGTATGTCAAAAATATATGACTACTAGTTACACGGCTTTTCAGCTTACAGCATTTTCGTGCATACATATATCTTATAATCTATACCACACACGGCATTGCTACTCGCACTTGTTCTGCTGTTCATCCTGCTGGTAGAATTTCGGTGTAGCTGGATATTGGGGTAGACAGTTAGCTAAGTAGTTAACTGATCTCGGGTTTATGAAGTGTCCCTAAATTATGGTTATAGCTGTCCTTCGAGCACTTTTCACTAATAAACAGTACTTGTGGCATTCAATCAAGCAACCTATTTTTTGAAAATCTGCAGCAGCTTAAAATTGTTTCACAATTCAAATTTTGAAAATTTTTCAAAAAAAACTTCATTTTCTAGGGCCCCAAACTACAGCTAACAATATTTAGTCAGAAATACTTGCAATGCCTGTCGTTGTCTGCATCAGACACAGCGATCGAGATATAACGACGATACGAATTCTTGGAACAGAGAAAGATAGCAAAATTGATATTAAAAACTTACAGAAACCTTTTAGGTAAAACGATGCACCTGCAACAGGGTTGTGAAATACTAGCTAAGAAGATAAGACATTGACTTGAATCTTCGAAACATAAATAAAAAATTAACACCAGATGAAAAACATTTTAATGTCACCAAGTTTGGAAAGATAGTCAAGCCTTATGAATACCTATTAAGTCAATATACATTGATTCCCTAACATCGATGCGTTCAGCGCAAGACGCACATAATTTTAGATATAACGAATGCTTGTTTAATATTATTAGTTATCGTTTTATGTGCTAGGATACCAAATACCGCAAACATTACCATGTTTTACCCTCTACTTTGACAAGAAATCTGCCAATATGAATTTCAATATCTGATAAATTATTTCATTTCATAAATGATGGCTTAGTCTACGGTAATAGCATAGAAACGGCAGTTGCACTGAGATATCTTACATTGTAGACAATATAATATTTCTGCAAAACCTTTATATAAGAAAGATCGTTTTGGTTTAGTACAATAACAACATAGAAACTAATTTTAACAAACATCATTCTACAGTGAAATGTAAAATTTTAAAATTAAAATTTGCAGTGTTTAGCTTACTATACTGAACATCATATCACGTAAAGATGACCAGGTTTCCAAACTTTCGACAGACTGTAGTCCAGTTTGTGACATCAGGCTATCGGACAATTTTAAGTACATGTTGAAATTCTAAAAAGGATATTCTATAACTATTTTAATATCGTTAAACTTTAAACGCAGTTCACGGTTGGGTTTCCCTAGGTAATAGCAACCGTTAATTGATCCTCTACTTCTGCGTAACCTTTGAGCAAACTAAATAACTGCTGTAGCAATCTTTATTATTGTTTCAGTGATTCAACCAACTAGAAAGACGCATGAGCGATCCAACGATCCAGCAGGCGATATAAAGGGCGATCCAACTTGTCTTTCCAAAAGTATAGTGGTCTTGTAACGGTTTTGCTGGCTATAACTGATAAATTCGGGTAGCCAGCTTTCCTTGTTTTATTTTCTGCCACGTTTTTTCTGGTTTATTGATGTTAATTATTCTATACCCGGTCTAATTAATTAAGTCTAGAATATCTGCTGCGTTTCAAACCTCTTTGGGAAACTAGCAAAACAATTCAAATGACTTGTAATATAATGCAACGCGCGTTTGATAAAATGTAGCCGAGTGGTATATCACACTTTCTCTTCGTACCAGTACAGAAGGAACTGGCACAACTCTCACCGACATCCAAATTTGTACATTTGGAGTCGTTTTCTGTTCCATAGAAACAAATGATGCTCTAACATATGAAATCATTATGTGGCTAACATTGCACTATCAAAAGGTGACTGAAGTCCTATCTATGACGGTTATTCTATTGTGAATTGATAAACGACGAATATATATGACAAACTCGAGATTATGTAGTTTCGCAAATATTAACGCGCACAACCATAGAAACATAGATCACAACTCATCAGGCTTCAGGTTGAACTTATGACCCAAAAATTGGATAAACACAACGGTCCGTACGAGGCATCTAGTTTAAAGGCAAAGTAGGTAAAGTATATATAAAACAAGCTAGTGCCAGAAATTGCAGCTGGTGAATCGGCCCAGGCTGGTCCTATTTAGCTAAGTTGCGTAGCTGCAGTTATGCGGATTGATGTTTTTGTTTTTTCTGTCTTGATGTATTACATAGATTTGTTATTATACTATTGTTACGATTGTAATTATGGCCGGATTAAAAATGAATAATAATAGAAAATAAAATTTTAATTATGGCCTGATTAATAAATGAATAATAGAAATTAAAAAATGAATCAAATAAACTAAAAATAATAGAACTTCAACAAAAAAATCTCACTACGGGGGAACGTGGTATTCCAATGGATTTTTGGAAAACCTGTATTTCAACTGTTAATTTCCACATAGTTTACATCGCCCACGGTAGCATAGCATATTCGGATCAATAGCTCTCAAATAAAAAACGTAAGAAATCGAAGCTGAAAAAGATATTTAGCATGATCGTTATAACATCTGACAGTATCAATAAAGTGTGATTTAATATATAATTTACCATCTTGTGTAATAGCGTTTCCCTAGAACGAGTATATGTAACTGAACCAAGAAGATGACAAAAA